>PISW01007699.1:0-25454 GCA_004023785.1 Mungos mungo
CCCTGCTCCTCCCCTTCCCCGCCTCCCCCTCCTCCCCCTCCTCCTCTGCCTCCTGCCCAGAGGGTCTCACACTCCACAAGAAGCCGCAGGTGGAGAGGTGCAAGCAGTGCAAGCAGTGGCAGCGATGACCCATGACCCCTGTGATGCAGACTCGGAGGCCTCGGCAGGACCTGTGACACACTGGCTGTGAGGTTGAAAAGGGGGTCAGGTGGGTGCACATGAGCCATGTTTACTGGACCCGAGGGAGGGACACGGACAAGCCCAGGACGAAGACGGGGGACGTGTGATATCCTCTGCCACCTGAAGGCGAGAGAGAGTCTGCAGAGCCCCAGACATGGGCGAGCCCCGTCTCCCAAACCCCCGGCTGTCCCCTTGGCTCCCGCCCTCCCGCTGGGGAGCCGGCCAACCACACCCGAGGCCGTGGCCCCTCTGGAGGTTTCTTACTCAGGCTTCCAGACCGAGGACCAAGTTACCAGAAGGAACCATCGTCCAGGACCCCTTCCCCCGCCGCCTGGCTTCCAGAAAGGTGGCTCCTTGGACAGAAGCCACGTGAGCTGTTCCGGCAGAGCAGAGACCCTGCGCTCCGCTCGGGTCTGCACGTGGACAGGCACGATTGAGGTCAAGACGCAAGAAATGAGTCCGGAAGGGCACTGGCGTCTCGGCTGACAGGCGGTGGGAAGGAAAAGCTGAAAGCACTTGTTGGCTGGGCTGGCAAAGTGGGGTCAGCATGGCGTCGTTTGAATGAAAGACCTTTAAAAACCCGTATTCAGCAACAGTTTTAAGTGTTCAGGCTTCAGCTCCCGTAACCACACGGATCTGCGGTGTGCCCAGCTGGTGCCCTTACTTTCTGACCCTCGGGGATTCTAGTGGGCTCGGCCTTGTTTGAGTTGAACATTGACATTGAGGATGGAGAGAAGGAAGGAGGAAGGGGCGCTCGGCAAGGAGCGCAGAGCTCGGTCACCCGGTTCGGTCCTGTCGTGAAGGAGGAAAAACGCCCAGGTCCCTTGCACTTGAGGTTGGAGCGTAAAAGCTTAATTGCAGCAGAAATAGAAACACATTTGTTCATTTGGCTCCAACCATCTGCCAGTCAGCACATGGACGTTTCCGCGGTGTCTGTGCGTCATGTGCTTGGTGTCTCCTGTTTTCCCTCCGCCCCTATTCAGAAATATTCGAGAAGATTCAACAGATGTCGTTCTATCTCTGCTTCCCTTTGTTATTCAAATTAGGCAGGAAAGCAAACTTTTAGGGAAATGGTTTTAATTAGCAAATAAAATAACAACATCTTAGACTTGCAGACCAGCCGATCTGAAATTGATTTACAAATAGGAGTTTTGTTAATCCTTCCAGTGTTTCCTAAGATATGGTTGTGGAAAATGTTATTCTGCTTTTAAAAGGAGAAGCCAGGCTCTGGGAGAAGCAAGTGGCCGTATATTAAAGAGGACTCGGAGAGGCCACCGCTTAAACTCCTGCAAACATCACTTGAAATGAGAACCAGAACGAGGCTGTGTCTTCGTGAATCCCCAGCACCCAGATGTGGCAAAGTTAACCGGAGAGCTTCGTGGTCTGATTTCCAGATGACTAGAAAGAAAGAGAAAGAAAGAAAGAAAGAGAGAAAGAAAGGAAGGAAGAAAGAAAGGAAGAAAGGGAGGAAACGTTCCCATCATCGGAGGGCGTCAGGTCAGCAGGTGGGCGGGGCCTGCCGCGTGGAGCGGGTGACGTCAGAGCAGAGCAGGCTTCCGGTTTCAGAACAGCTGAAGGTCAGTCTCACGCCAGCATCTAAAATGTGGGTGTTTGAGCACTAAAGGCAGGGTGCATCTGCCATTTTTAAACATGGCCGACTGAACAAAGTTTGTCTCATAAACGAGGTCTGCTCGTTTGATGGGGAGGCACCTGGGCCCCAAAAGAGGTCCTACCCAGAACTCCAGGCTCCACCTTGGGACCTTTAAATTGAGACGGACACTAGCCGTAGCAGGGAAGGCCTCACAGACCTCGCCATCCCGCCGGTCCGAGGGAAGGCTTGCGGATTTTAGCAGAAGCCGCCCAAAGCTCACGGTGAGGGGGTGATGGATCAGGCGTCTCTGGATCCGGAGGGTGGAGCCCACCCGTTCTGAATGCACAAGTTTTTGTGGCTTTAAAAGTGCAGGATTGGGGCGCCTGGGGGGCTCAGTCGGTTAAGTGTCCGACTTCGGCTCAGGTCATGATCTCACGGTCTGTGGGTTCGAGCCCCGCATGGGGCTCTGTGCTGACAGCTCAGAGCCTGGAGCTGCTTCGGATTCTGTGTCTCCCTCTCTCTGCCCCCCCGCCCTCGTGCTCTGGCTTTCTCTCTCAAAAATAAACATTACAAAAATAAAGACTAAAAAGGTGCACAGTGATCACCGAAGGGCATGTCCCGCCTCAGGCAAGCGAGGTTTGCAACACGGGTAGATGGGCCCGGGGAGACCACGCAGTGTAAAGTCGTGTGTCCCCTGTGTAACCAAGATCCGACCCGAGCCCGCTGATGCGTGGAACAGTCACTGACGGACCTGGAGCCGCAGGCAGCGCGCAGAGGAACCAGCGAACCCGAGAAAAGGAAACTAGATGTTGTTCGGTCTGTCGGAACCACGGAGAGAAAGTCAGCCCGCGAGGCCCCCCGCGGAGCCTCGGGACCCCGTGGGAGCGCCCCAGGATCCAACGCTGGGCTCGGAACTGGGGGGGGGGGCGGGGAGGAACCCAAAAAGCATTCAAAGAAATAATGGCTGAGCATTTCCCGAATTAGGCAAAAGACATAAACCGACAGATTCACGAAGCTGACCAAGCCCCCACCAGGAAAAGGTCAAGGAGCCCCCTGCCAAAATGCGTCACAACCAAACTGCAGAAAACTAATGACAAAGCAACAGCCTTGAAATCGGTGCAGGGGTGGGGGGTGGCTCCTTAGGCAGGGGCGACAGTTGGAACGACAGAGGGCATCTCGACAGACATCACGGAAACCAGCAGGGAGGGGCTGAGCCTCTCTCAAGACCTGTCCACCCCGAATTCCAACTCCTGCAAAGTTACCCTTTAGGAATGGGGGTGGGGGGCAGAGACGTGCTCAGGGAGAAAGACTCGGGGCGCTGCCGCCAGGACGCTCGGAGGACGCTCTCTGCGCACAAGAGGGCGGAAGACGGGGAACGTCAGGACAGAGGCACCAGGAGAAGCGCTAGTGTGGACCACGCTGCTCCGGGGACCCCACTGGGGATCCGGCTACACCGACACTGCCCTGCTGGACACAGAGGCAGGGGGAGCCACGCTGGGGCGCCCTTGGGCTCCATGCTGTGAACCCCCTCCTGCTGAGGATGGGTCACACCTGTCCCAAGTGTGATGATCCTGACGGGCCTGACCCGATGGGGTGGGCCCGGGAGCGAGTGGTCAGAGGTCAGAGATGCTCCCGCAAAGGCCGTTTGGCAAACCGCCGCTTCTAGACGCCGAGAACCTCGCTCCTCCCACCGCGAGGAACCGAGCCCGCCATCCCAGGAGGAGGCGCGGAGAGGCCCGGCCACCTGCGGGGACGCGGCCCAGCGGAGAGCACCCCGGGGGCCTCACCACCCATCTGCGCGCCCCGTCAGCGTCAGCGCTGCAGGTTGCAAAGCGGGAGAAAGAGGGAAGCCGGGCCGAGAGACGGACCTGGAGCCCCCAGCCCTGAGGCTGGCGGGACCCCGTATCTGACATCGGGGCGCTCGCTCTCCGTCTGCATAAGGGCACCACACCCAGGGGCCTGGAAACCCTTTCCTGGGGGGCGGGGCCCCGATGGCGGTGTCTCTGCCGCTGCGTACGAAGCTCCCAGCCGTGGCCGCTCCTGGGATCGTGTCTGTCGTGGGCCAAGAAGAGAGCGCGGAGCTCAAGTGCAGCCCAGCACCTGTTGCCCGGTCCTCGCCGACACCCCCGGCCCCTCTGCCACCGAGCGGCTCCCTGCCCTGGGCCCCCGGGAAAGTCCGCGCTCGAGGGCCCCGAGGGCCACGCTCTGCGGGTCTGCGAGTCCTCCAGGCCGAGGTTAGGACCCGCCCTCCTGAGCACCCGCCTCCCGCCTCCCGGAAGAGTGACAGGTGCTCCGAGGGGATTCTTCGTCCCCTGGACAAACGGAGAACCGAGGTGGGGGGCGGGGACTGCTTCCAGGGGGCGGGGACTGCTTCCAGGGGAGAGGACTCCTCTTCACAAAACATTCATGACTACATTTTCAAGTAGCTCTTTCTTTAAAAAAAAAAGAAATGTTTAAATGTCTATTTTTGAGAGAGAGAGAGAGAAAGAGCGCAGGTGGGGGAGGGGCAGAGAGAGAGGGAGACACAGAATCGGAAGCAGGCTCCAGGCTCCAAGCTGTCAACACAGACCTGACACCGGGCTCGAACTCACGAACCGCGAGATCATGACCTGAGCCGAAGTTGGACGCTCAATGGACTGAGCCGCCAGGCGCCCCTCAAATAACGTTTTCTAGTATTTCGCTGGTCTTTCTCAGATCAAGTTTTGCACATCACAATAGCCCCACAAAATGAGTAGCAACTGTTGAGAGACGCGGCTCACAGAGTGAGGTCTCCATCCACATGCAGTTTGGAAGAGTAGAAGCTAAATGGTCCCTCGTCCCTCCGTGGGTTATGTGGCTTGGGGGTGACAGTGTCCCCGTACAAGGCGGGATGATCCTTTTTCAGTCGCTGAAAGTATCTGACGGGTCTGGCATTCCCTGGCCGGCCATCTTTGCTCATCCTTCCAGAAGTGCGGATTTTCCTTGCCTGTTTGCAACAGCAGGGCCGCTATAGGTTTGAAGCCCCTTTTATTTTATTTTTTTTTTAATGCAACAAAGCTAACACAAACCAGCTCTTAGGGCTTATAGGAAAATTGCCATATTTATTTTCTCAAGTCTTTGGATCTGACCCACGCCCTGAGACAGGCAGCATGAACCGAGTCTGTCCCACAGGCTCGGTTTCATCAGCAGTAAAGGACCTCACGGCGGCACTGATTCACGGAGTGTGTTTGAATCAACTAACCATTTTGTGTTCCACTGAATAGGTTTTAATTGAATACGGCAATACAGCGGGAACAAGAGGACTTCCAAACCTTCTAGAAGAAGCTGATTTATGGTCACTGGAGCGGGAAAAACCTCCTTCTAAATTCTTAAAATAACAAAGTTAACTGTAAATCTCAAAACGTATTAGGGAATCGATCTCTTTCTCTGGATTCCAATTTCACGTTTGAAAAGGCGGGAGTTGTATCTGAGGGGACGAAACAGACCAGTCTGTCCCCAGTTAGCTGGAAAACACGCAGGGTTGACAGGGACTGGTGTCATCAGCTACTGTAAACCCGCTGGCCTTCAGATTCTGAGCTCTTCCGGATCATTTTCACCCCGATGCTAATAACAGTGGGTCCAAAGGCAGGGGAGGCATTTTGTGAAAACCGCCAGAGAAGTCTTCAGCCTCCCGGTGTCCCCAGGCGGGAGGCGGCAGCCCGTCTGTCCGCGAGCAGGTCTGTGCTGGGAAGGCCCACGGGTTTTCTGGAATGATCACCCGCACGGCCGGGGAGGTGGCTCCTCCTTCTTCATTACCAATTGTCTCTGGCACTGCCACGTCCAGGCTGGCACTTGGCGACAAAATGTGCTGGGCTGCGGGGCCGGGGACGCGGGACAGCCAGGGAGAGTGACGACGACAGCGTCCCTGGGCTCATGACAGGAACGCACATCACTTCTGCCTCATTTTGTCCTCCCTAAAGGGCCTCCCAGGAACGCTGGGACCCTGTAAATACCCCCTGGGCAGAGGCGTCGGAGGAAGCGCCGCCGTGAGAGGGGTCGGGGGAGCCCGTGGTGAGCGCAGTTCTCAGGCCCCCGTTCAGAGCCAGCCGCTCTGGAAGCTGCTGCCGGGCGGTCCCCGCACGGGCTCCGCGGCCCCCGCGCCCACGGCCAAGCTCGCTATCTCTGCTCTTTATCTGCGGACGGAAATGGGAGCGATGCCCGCGGTCCTAGCTCCATAAATAAATGTCGGGGTCTAATTGCCGAGCGGGCACCGGCCCAGGAGGCCGCGGGACACTCCTGTCTCCGTCACCTCCGGCGCCGCTGGCCCAGGGCGCTCTGCCTCCGGTGGCCTCCGTCCGCTTTCCTGCTGGAGAAACATTTACTTTGTACTAATTGGCCTCCCGCTTGACAGCCCCGGTGCGGTGGCCACAATTTCTGACTTGAGACTGAGTCCTGTGGGAAGAAGAGAAGGTGACAGTCAGCATAGTTCAAGGGCAGAGACCTAAGGGATAAGGGCGCTTAATGTTCTAGAACCTTCTCACCACATGTCACCGGGTCCCGGAACAAAGAGTGTCCTCAAAGCCCCTCACGAGCGCGCTGCCCACCATCCCTTTTCCCCAGAGAAAGGTTTCTGACACCTTCTGACACAAGATTCTTGGGCAATATTTCTTGCCGTTTGTGAAATCACCGTGCGCCTTGAAGTCAAAGGATTCTTTTCCTTCAGGGGTGTGATTTTTTAAACACCCGTGATTCTGTGGTGCTTGTGAAGCAGTACTTGTGGGAGAAGACTTGGAAACCACACACAGTGTGAAGAGGGGACTCGAAGTCTTCCACAACGTGCCGCCCAGATAACCACCAAAAACATCGCCGGCTGCGTGCTCTTTATTTAAAAAAAATTTTTTTTAATGGTTATTTTTATTTTTGAGAGACACACAGCATGAACAGGGGAGGGGCAGAGAGAGAGGGTGACACAGAATCCGACGCAGGCTCCAGGCTCTGAGCTGTCAGCACAGAACCTGACGCGGGGCTTGAACTCACGAACTGTGAGATCATGACCTGAGCCGAAGCCGGACGCTCAACGGGACTGAGCCGCCCAGGTGTGTGCTCTTTAAAGGAACCTGTGAGAATCGTCCATCTACAGCAACCTAATCTTTTTTTTTTCGTACTTACCATTACCTGGTGTACATTTTCTTTTACTGAAAACTCTTGGAAAACAGTTTAAATTGACTGTATCATGTTTCATTGCTTAACTGTCCTTTATTTATTTAAAGACGTACCTCTGATGATGGCTCTTGTGGTTATGCCCAGATTTCACTACTGTAAGTGATGTGGTGATGATCATCTTCATGCCTAAATAGTTGTCTCCGTTTTTTACTATTTCTTTAAAGTAGATGATTCAGCCAGGCACTCCTGGGCCAAAGACGATGGACACCTGGTCACTTTCATTACACACTTCCCCACACTCTCTGAGAGTGTCCACACTTCGTCTCCCAGCCCTGCCGGCCCCCAGGCACTCACCCTGCCCCCAGAGCGGCACGTGGACACTTAAAAAAATCGCTGCTTGGGGGCACCTGGGTGGCTCGGTCGGTAAAGCGTCCCACTCTTGATTTCAGCTCAGCTCGTGACCTCAGTTTGTGAGTTCGAGCCCCGCATCACATCCTCTGTCTCCCTTTCTCTCTCTGCCCCTCCCCTGCTTGCTCTCTCCCTCAAAAATAAATAAACACTTACAAATTAATTTAATTTTAAAAGTCCCTGATTATGATGGCTTGTTTTCTTGATCTGCGTTTCTTTGACCATCATCAAGGTTAGACACGTTCTTAATTTATGCGTGCCACGTGCCACATTTTGTATTATTGTTATTTAAAACATGGAGGCTTTACTCTATGGTAGATGGTTGGTGTGTTTTCCTACGTAGCTAAACAACTGTATGAACACCACTGAGTGCCTCATCTTCCCAGTCTTGACGCTTTGTGGTACCTCCTTTCGTCAAATGCCCACTTCTCTGTCCCTGGAGATATCTGTCCTTCTCCTTTCTTCTGTCTGTCCCGGATCTGCGTTGACCAATGTGATGCCTATAGGTCTTCGCTGTGTTCTGACATCTGGTCTACCCTTGAGATTCGCACAGCCGCAAACTGTTGTTCCCTCATTGTGTGTCTGCCCTTTGATCCAGGGACCTTGAAGATTTTCTTCTTGTCCTTGACATTTGGCAGCTTGCCATGCCCTATCTTTACGTGAATTTGCTTTATTTAGCCTGTCTAGGATTTCAGGATGTTTCTAAATCATAGCACTTATGCCTTGCTTCCATTCCAGAAAATGTCCAGGCGTTATCTCTGCAAACACTGCAAGTTCTGAAACCCCACGTTGGCTTTCTGGAGCCCTGCTGGGTGGATATTTAAACTTCTTTGTTTTCTGTGTCTCGGAATTTCTTATTTGTATCCCCATGCCTTTATCTCTCTGTGTTGCTTGCCGCTGAGTGACCAGATTTTTTCCACTTGGCTATTTCTCTCTTTAGCTACATCATGTCTATTACTGGAATTTATTTTCTTCTTTCTACTTCACTAACCCAGGGTTTCTATTTGATTATTTTTCAGGTTTTATATTCGTTTCATGATTCCTGTTCTGACTCTGCTCTCCCTTGGGTCTTGGAGTATTTAAAGCATCTCTACATTAGAGTTTCATTCGAATTATTCTGGTACATCTAGTTCCTTGGGCGTGAGTTCTCCAGCTCTCGGGAATGAGATCTGTGGTCTGTCTCGGTCGGCACTGGACTCAGCTGCAGCAAATTCCCGTCCGTGAGCTTGGTTTGCAGCATGGCGTTTCCACACTCCGAGAGAATTGTGAGGTTGGGCCTCACACGTGCCCCAAGCACAGCTTTATGAAGGTTTTCCTCTCGACCATGACCTGGGGCCAGGAACACAGATTTTTCTGTTCTGTTCTTTCTAATTTCTCATCCGCTCAGTTCAAATAAGAGCATTTCCAGATCCTCACTGTTCACGGTCGCTGTGGCCTCTCCTACCACGAAGGCACCACACCCCCGGGGGAGGACGCAGCCCCAAGCCCTGCTCAGTGGTGTGGCTGCCAATTTTCATCTTTATTTCTGGGAGCTGGAGACTTTCCTTTCTTGCTTTCTGGCTTGGCTCAATATTTTAAGCCTAACTCAGCAGTTCTAAATGTTTGGAGCAGACACGGACGAGTCTCATGACTGCTGCGTCCTTGGGAATGGCCAGACATCTACCCCGTCACCGCGCATTGTCGTGTTTACATGGCTGACCCTCCCCTCTTCCCTGTCCGCCTTCCCGGCGTCTCCTCTTTTCCTCATCTGTTCAGGTCATGTCCGCTTCTACCAGATGCACCTATTTTTGTGAAGCGAGAGAAGCCCTGTAGGACTTTCTACTTGAGTTACTGTGGGAGGAGTTTATGTCTTTCTGGCGTTTAGTCTCCCGTCTAGAACTCGGTATACTCGGTTCCAAGTAGCACGTTTCCCCTTCTGTCCTTTACTCTGTGCCTCCTTTCTACCTTTCCACTCGCCTCCTTTCTTTCATTCCTTCCTCTCTTCCTCTCTCCCTTCCTTCCTTCTTATTCTGCTTCCCTCTCTTTCTTTCTTTCTTTATTTTGTTTTCTTTCTCTCCCTCCCTCCCTCCCTCCTTTCTCATTTTCCTTCCTTTTCCACAACAGTCACTAGATGTGAAAGCCACTCGGAGCAGCGAGTGACGGGTCCTCTTGACTTGCACACACAGGTCTTTGCAAACAGCCCTGGAACATTTTCTTCTATCATAACCTTGACTGGTCTTTTCCACTTCCTCTTGTACCATGGGTTGGATCTTTATCCTCTGTCTTATTTGCATTTTGAGATAACGTTGAGAATCTTATTTTCTTCACGACAGACGCAGTCTTCTGCAGGTGAGTGGTCCTCACTGCCTTCCTGCTGGCTCCCTTTTCCTGGGCGCCGCAGACCCCGGACTGGGGGGTAAGCAGTGACCCGAAGGTGTCGGTGACTTCTCTCCTACCTCACAGGCATCAGTCCTCACTTCTGTTTCTCCGTCCATGTGTCCCGGCCCCACAGCTGGCAGCAGCTCCTCCCGACTCCTGTGTGTCCGCACCTCCACCCCTGCACTGCCCACAGCTGTCTCCAAAGGACGTCGGGACCAACCCACAGCCTCATGGAAACAACCTGTCTTAGGGTGAGTCTCTCGCCAATGCCCAGCGTCCAGAAGACGGGGCAAAGCATTTCTTGACCTCTTGTTGAAGTATCTTTGAGTTCTTGGAATTGCCCACCTGAGCCTCCATGAGTTTCCATCCCCCTGAACTGCTCGTCTGCCCCTGCCTACCTCCCCCTTCCTAAAGATCACACAGGGTTAGAACCAATGAGTTAGTTCAGCGAGATTGCAGGGCATAAGATCAACACAAAAAATCCGGTGTGTTTCTATACACTAACAATGAAAGTCCATAAAGACATTAAGGAAACAAGTCCGGGGATAACAGCGTCGGGAAGAATCGAAGACTTAGGAAGAGAAGACTTGCACACTGAAAACTACAAAATGTTGCCACCAAACGACACTTAGAAATGGTGAAGACAGTGTATTTACAAACTCGACTGGTCTCCCTAGTAATTGATATTAATCAAATTTGTATGCCTGCCATTCCATGAGCCTGATCCTGGCCCTTCCTCCCTTAATGAGAGTGTCCTCTGGAGGAGCCGGCCAGGACCCTGTGTCCGGGGAGTGGCCGGCCTCAGGGCGGCTGCCATCTCCCCTCCCTGCTGGGCCCACGGCCTCGGGAAGGAGTCCAACTGGGCTTCCATGACTGCAGGTCAGATCTTGGGCAAGCTTCTTAGTCACGCTGGCCCTGATTGCCTCCTCTCTCTGTTGGGATTTTTAGAAAGGGGATAATGGCTTATATTTTGATTTCTTCCTCTGTAGTTATAAATTTGTTATTTCCATTTAATGCAGGGGCGCCTGGGTGGCTTAGTGGGTTAAGCATCTGACTTCGGCTCAGGTCATGATCTTACAGTTCATGGGTTCGAACCCCACGTCGGGCTCTTCTGTGCTGACAGCTCGGAGCCTGGAGCCTGCTCAGATTCTGTGTCTCCCTCTCTCTCTGCACCCCCCCCAGCTCACACTCTATCTCTGTCTCTCTCAAAAAATAAATAAACATGAAAATGTTAAAAAGACCAGAAACTGTTTAATGCAAAAGCAATGCATGTTGACTGTTGAAAAATACATAAAATATAGATTTTTTGTAAAAAATGACTCTTCCAGAGTCCCGCTTCCAGAGATACGGATGGCCGGCTTCTCGAGGACGCCTCCCCTTCCCTCCCTCGTATATCGTTTTTATGCAACAGGAAGGTGGTCGTGATTTTTAAAAGCTTTTTCTGAAATGCAAAGTCACACTGTTGCCATTTTTCTGTCGTCAAGCCCCCTCCTGATGTCCACACAGGCCCCTCCGGAGGGTGTACGGTGTCTCGTTTCCATGTGCTGGGGGCTACGCCCGCCCCCGTGGCCTGAGGCCAGGTCGCTCTGACACTCACGCTCAGGTCACTTCTAACGTTTCGCTACCATAAACAGACACCGTGGACACCCCCCCAGACACCCCAGGCCGTGACGGGCTCCTTGGGGAAAGGCTGTCGAAGGGATGGCCGATTGAAGCACGTGTATAATTGTACAGCCTTCTTTTCTTGAAGGTCAAATTGGAAGGAGCATTTTAAAAAGTTGGTTCCATTTTCAAACAGAGAAGATAAGCCCCTTACCCAGGACATCAGGGGCCAGGGGCTGTGAGGCCACGGAGGGTGGTCCTGTGTGAGGACCCGGGCACAGAGCACGGCTGGGACTCTCTCTTGTCCCTGCTTCTCTTGGTCCATGAGCTTCATCTTCCTCACCCGCATTGTGTCTTCTTTTACCCAGTTGACCTTGGCCACCTTGACCTTGGCCACCAACAACATCCCGACTCACCTGTGCTTACACCTGCCGGAAGACCCGCCCCTCCCGCAAAGAAACATTCAGCCTGGCTCTGCTGGGGGTGAGTCCCCAGGGCCTGAGGTCAGGCCGCTCTGACATCAGCCCCTCTGGACCGCTGGTTCACGTAGAGGAGGATGAGTTCCCAGCAAAGGGAGGAGGGCCGAAAAGGCAGAAAGACGGAGACTCCCACAGCTGGTCCACATTTAGAATTGGACACTGTTTCTTCCAGAGGTTTCAGAATAACCACTGAGCCTGTTCATTATGTGAGAAAAGTTTACTGAAGCACTGTCGGTGTCATGTGCGGAGTTCATTGACATCTTTATTCACAACCCGCCATTTCTCTAGTTCTGATTAAGGCGTAGTTTATACGTTTGGTAAAATTCACCCGATAAAGGGCAAATTTGACATTTGATATCTAGCTCTATAGCCTCCAGCACAATCAAGATAGAAAACAAGTCCATCATCTTTTAAAATGCCTAACCTGTTTTTCAGTCAAGAAGACATAGCCAGTGGTTCATCAGGAAGTGAGATTTCGGGGTCCCTGGGGGCTCAGTAGGTTAAGTGTCCAATTCTTGATTTCAGCTCAGGTCACGATCTCACAGTTGGTGGGTTCAAGCCCCGAGTCAGGTTTCTACACTGACAGGTGGCACCTGCTTGGGATTCTGTCTCTCCCTCTCTCTCTGCCCCTCTCCACTCTCTCAAAATAAATAAATACACTTAAAAATACAAAGTGAGATTTTGTCTTAAAACATTTAATATGTAAAAACACTTAAAATACAGTTACCCTTCATTACATTTACACTGAATTTGTTCAAACGTGAGGGTAGCAGAAAGTGTGTGTGTGTGTGTGTGTGTGTGTGTGTGCGCGCGTGGGTGTGTGCAGACACATGTGTAATGTCAGCAAGACTAGTTTAATCAAATTGCCTTCAAAAGCCACCCAAGTCTGTCTCCTGCCCATGTGTTTGTCACAGTCCACGTCCTTGAAATGCCCACCCAGGTTGAGCTGACAGGAGGGTGGGCGGGAATTCGGCCGGAGATCGGAAAGGTAAGAGCGTGCGTGGGGAGAGACGTCACAGAGGGAGGGGGGGCTTGGGGAGGAGGGACTAGGGCAGACCAGAGGGGTCCAGGCAGACAGAGGGAGGGTGGACGGTGTGGAGGGCCAGCAGCCTGGGGCCGGGCGGCTGGGAAGCTCCTTTCCCCCTTGGCTTTGTCTCTCTCGAAAGCACACGTGTGATCAGGCCTCTTCCCCAGAAAGCAAAGTGAAGTTGCAAATGCTTCCAGAACCTACCTGCAGCGTCAGCGACCCCTCAGGGTGAGGCGCACTGAACTGAGCCAGAGTCCGATGGTAATTTTGTGAGCGCAGAGGAGGGTGGTGTTCGGAGCTAGAAGGGAAGGGAACCAAGCCTCGGGGTCAGCACTGGAATCAAGGTGGGCAGCTGGCGGCCTCCTAGCTCCCTGGCAGGTGCTCACTCAGGGGCACCTTGCAGATGTGGCTCAGTGGACCCAGGACAGCCCAGCCTGGTACCTTTGCCACGGGCATGCTGAATCCCCAATAGGCTCCCACCGTCCCAGGAAAGGTGATGCTGTTTGGGTGAATGCTAAGGGTTCTGTATCCATAAGGTGAGGGTCTCTTACCAAATGGACAGCATAACAAATGTCACTAAAATGCACAAAATATGTCCACGGGACATGTCAGGGAGCCGGCATGGCCTATTGTGTCCCATGTTCAGTTCTGCAGGCATAGTCTGCGTTCGGTAAAGCTCACCGTTTCTACTTCTGACGACCGCCTACTGTCATGTAGCCACCACCAGTCATGACGCAGACTCGGGTCCATCACAGTTCAGGTTCAGGACAAACCATTAGCCCCGCACGGCTGGCGAAGGGCATGGCTCTGTGATCAGAAGGCTCAGTTGACGTCCTGGCCGTGCCTCCTCCCGCTGAGTGACTTTGGAAAAGTGACTTGGTCTTACCAAGGTGTCCGTTTTCCCAGCTGCATGACCACCACTGACCCCTTCTGCGGCTGGGAAAACGGACACCTTGGAAAGACCAGGAGACAAACTGGTAAGGGGAGCGGGGCCAGCTCTGGGCACCGGCCGCCTCCGTGGCACCGGCTCTGTCAGCGATCAGCACTCCCAGGAGCCCTTGCTCCCTGTGGCTCTGTTTTCCCTTGGACTCGCTTCCAGACTCGCTGTGTGGAATGCAGGACAATGGCCACAAATTACACAGCTAAGTCCTCTGTGTATTTCCTGTGTTCCCGTAGGATTCGAGTATTTTACATAGATGGACTCATGTGATCCACACCACGTACGTGGCCGGCATTAGTAAACCTCCATTCCACAGGCGAGAAAATGTATTTAAAGAGGAGGCCACCTGCCCAGAACTTCATAGCTGGTAAAGCATGTAGCTGGCGTCGGAGCCAGAGTCTGCGTTTCCAACCACTCCCTGACCCCTCTTCCAAGAGCAAGAGCACAGCGTGGAGACAGAAAAATGGGTTGGAAACCATGAATGTAGACATCCATTTATCTCCAAGGAAAGATGTTTCCCATTTAGAAGGTGAGAAGAACCCTTCATACATCTATGTATAAACAACAACAACAACAACAAAAACAAGTCATCCAATTCCAAACTGGGCAAAAGACGCAAACAGGCATTTCTCCAACAAAAATACCCAATGGCTGATGAGCACATGAAAAGACGCTCAACCTCACTACCCATTAGGGAAACCCAAACCCAAACCATGTTGGGATGCCGTATCTCATGCATCGGGATGACTATTCAAAAAATAAAAACAAGAACCAAAAATAAGACGTGTCGGCAAGGAAGTGTGAATGTGAAACGGTGCTGCCGCTCTGGGGAACAGGACGGCGGCTCCTCAGAAAACCGAACGCAGAGTTACCATGTGAGCCGGCAATGGCGCTTGTGGGTGTGCAGCCCAGAGAACTGTGAGCAGGGACCCAGAGAGACGTTTGTCCGGCCAAGGGGAGGAGGCAACACAAGCGTCTGTCAGGAGACAAACGGACAGACAAAATGTGGCACAGGATGGAGCCACGTATTAGCCGCAGAAAGGAAGGCAGTCGGAACACAGGCCATCGTGTGGATGATCTTGACGACATAAGTGACATGGAACACGTCAGTCACACCCGAGAAAATGCTGTATGACGCCACTTCCGTGAGGCACAGGAGTAATGACGCTCAGAGGGTCAGAAGGAGGGGCTCCGGGGGCCGGGGGAGGGGCGGGGAGTCCAGGTTCCATGGCGACCGAGCTTCTGTTTGGGAAGATGAGAAAGTTCTGGAGACGGATGTGCTGATGGCAGCACAGTTTCACACGAATGTACCCGATGCCCTTGAACTGTGTACTTTGAAATGGTTAAGTGGTAAACTTTATATGTAATGTGTATTTTATCACAATAAAAACTCTATAAAATCATGAGCCCATTTGCAAGTGACAGAGGGGAGGGAAGGAGAGGTCCTTGCTGACCCTGTTGGAAATGGCCTTCTTCATCTCCTCTTCCTGTCCACCCGCAAGGACTTTTATGACAACCGCGGGTCCGTTCTACAACAGGAAGGCAGCGAACGTCACTTCCAACCTCCCTGCTTCCCGCTTCCGTCCCTCCCTCATCCCATCGGCCCCTGCTTTTGTCCTTCTGGATCACTTGTCCCTGGAGGAGGCAAAGATATTACTCGACCCATTTTTCAGACAAGAAAATAAAGATTCTGAGAAACAAAATGAATCACGCACGATCACCAGCTAGGCGGGAAAGCCTGGAAGCCCTCGAGGCTCCACAGGGGACGTCAGATGCCCCCACCCCCTCCCCTACCTTCCCCCTAGAGGCTGGGACCACCGGCCCCCGGGCTCTTGCACCATCTCTTCTATCCTCCGCCAATATGTTTGTCTCAAATAGCTAGAGCCCGTGCCCCCAGGGCCACTGTGAAATAAAGCTGGTGGCCCTAACGTCTGGGGTGCGGCTGTGGCCTGCGCCGGGCTCGCCGCTGCCGGGGACGCCGGGCTGCACCAGCCTGGCCACAAAGGCCCAGAACAGAAACCCTCTTCTGACCTCGTCGTCCGGAGCACTCACAGGCTTGGCCTCACTTCCGGGCGTTAACAGCCAGACCGGGAGGTGGGGCGCCGGCCGCTTGCCCCTGGGGTCCGTGGTCCCCTTGTGATTTCCCTGGAGACCTTGGGTGCATTCTGAATCCATGCTGTCCCCGCGCCTCCGCCTCGGCCCGGGAGCCCTACAGAGACCCGGGCCACGTGTCGCCTCCTGTCCCAACCACGCGGACACTGCTGCCGGCCCCCGCTGACTCACTTGACTGGCGACCCCTGGGCCCTCGCTCTGTACTTTCAGAATGGTCTTTTTTGGGGGAACGGGGCATGGGGGTGGGAGGCTAGAGCAATGATCTGTTTTGAGATTGAATGAGCCCCATTTACCAATCTGCTATCTTTCCTCAGTTCCGTCTTGTACCTGCCGCAAGTCACAGTTCTTTACGATCATTCTTATACCCCATCACTTACGCTGCTGACCTGCCTCGTTCGAGACTTCCGGGCCAGCCGAGCCGTTTCTGCACACGCAGACCTGTCACCGTGGCGGCTGGCTGTACCTGCCAGGCTCTGCCTGGCTCTGCGCCGCGCGCCAGGCTGGGCCGCCCAGGTCCGCAGGCCACCGTCGGACGTCCTGCGCTTCCCAGCAGGGAGAGACGGAGTCTGGGGGGTCAGGAGCCCCCAGGCGGGGCGGCCCCCACCCAGGCACACTTGTTGGTGGGTCACTGGCCTCTTTCCCAAACTTTGCTCCTTCCCGGATGTTAGCAGTGACATCTCCCTCTTCAACAGAAAAAAACAGGACCTATCTTTTTTTCTTTTTTTTTTTTTTTAATAAAACCAACTGTCCATTCCAGCTCCCAGCATCCAGGCTTGAGCTGGGTTAATTCGGATCTTTATGAAGAGATCTAACCATATCCCATTTCTGTAGACACCGTTGGCAGAGTTAACGGAGTTTTCCTCTTCTTCTTTTTTAAGTTGCAAATGCTTAAAATTCTGTTGGCCTTTGAGCTCCCAAGGGGCTCCCCATCTCCAGCCCCCATGTGCCGTTGCCATGGCGACCTCGCCTTCCCTTTAAAGTCTGGAATGCCACATTCCATAAGATTCGCACAGAAAGTTGCCTGATCATACGCAAAGGCCTGTCTGTCAGTCTGGAACATTCTGTATCAATAAACACGCTCCGAGACCCTCTCTCCGCCTTGCTGTAAAACTTCAGGCTTTGAGACTCATTTGGAGGTTTGGGGGAGTCCGGAAAGATAGAGCCCCTGCCGGGTGCAGCCTGGATTGCCTCCTGGTTCCTGCCCCTGGCGTGCTCGCGTTTTAAGCCATTATTCCAAGAACGAGAGCCTGTGTTAGAGCAGTGGCAACATTATGTATGTAGTTGACCCCAACGCCGGGCTCCAAACACTGAGTTTTACGCGGACACTGAGGCCATTTAGCATTGAAAATATTAAAGCACATTTAAACCCTCAAGTGAATAAGTGACTTTAATTACATAAAGAACCAGATTTCGAGGAAATTACGGTTCTTTGCTAGAGGAAAATAGCCTCTAAGTCGCCTTTATGACTTAATGGTTGGTAATTTTTGCAGGAATATTCTCTGCTCTAAGCCTGTGTCCAAACATTTTTCTGAAACAGGAATAGGCTAATTGCTCCCAGTAAAAGATGGCTCCCTATTTTGTGTTCCCTGTTTCGGAGGGATGAAAATAAACACACGATACAATGTTTCTTTGTACAGAGAACGGGCTTTGTCAAAAAAAGAATTCCCGCAATCAAAATAAAGCACCAGGAATAGAACCGACGCTTTGTTACAGTAAAACAAAATTCCTCTGCGTTGAATAATGATGGATTTTCTGTTTGTTACTAAGCAGAGATTTTTTTTTTAATTTTCAGAGTCTGTCCTTCATTGTTTGCGGACTCGCTCCTGGTGACATTGAACAGGGAGGCGTCAGCTGATTAAAGGGAGCGAGGGCGCCGGGCTGATTACGCGGGGCCCTCGGCCTGGCCCGGTGGACGGGAGCCGGCACACCTGCGGGTTCACGGGCGGGAGCAGCGCCGGCCTCTCCCGGGCCCAGCGCTCTGTGATGAGTCCAGGAGCACACAAGCCCGTCTTCCCTCAAAGACAGAGGCAACGTGGCGAGGCTTCCAGAGGTGGGGGTGGAGGGAGGGTCCCCGCAGGCGCGCCCAGCGCCTCCGATGCCCCGGGAGCGCCTGCACCGTAAAATCAGGGGCCGTGGTCCGGCCTCAGGGAGCCCAGGCCGGCAGACCGCACGGACCCGGCTAATGCCTGGAGGCTGAGCGGGGCCGGCGCACAGACGGCCCGGCCCGCCCTCAGGTCCGGGGCCAGTTCAGGGCAGAGTCTCCGAGTCTCCGTGGCGGTGCTTGCTTTGTGTGTCACCGCTAAACAGCAGTGTCACCTGGCGTGTCAGCCTGGCTTCCGGGCTGTGCCTTCCTGCCACGCTGTCTGCTCCTTATGCGCCGCACGCCCCGTGAGGAGGATCGGGAGAGAAGCAACGGTCCCAACCTGAGGTCATATCAAGCCCTTGTTCTATAATAAGCCGCTGGGCCCGATACATCCATCCTAAAACCCCGGGGCACGTGCCTTAGAAACAACGCATCGTCTGCAACAATTGTGTTTGCGTGTCCCTGTGTGAGCGAGGACGTGGGTGCCGTGGGAGAACCCTGCACGCTCCAGAATTAGAGAAAAGAAGGAATTCTCAATTCTACAACCGTTTAGAAGCAGAGAACACGGTTTCTGTTGCTAATTTAATGCAGGGGTTTTTTTGTGTTTTTTTTTTTTTGTCTTCTACCTTTAAAAAAATGACAGATGGAAAATATCTTTGTCCTTCCCTTTTAGCTCGACAAACTCAGGAAGACCCAGAGGCTTGGTACAGAAGACGTTTTCATCAAAAACATCATGGGGCTGGGTCAGAAGTGCAGCCGAAACACTCGGAAAATAGGGTTTTCCTTTCTTCTCCTAGAAAGCCCTTCTGGGAAAGTCCACTCACGATTACCAGCATTTCTAACCAAAATGTGAAGTGTGAAGAGAGCCTTCAATAAAGCCAGAGACTTAAGAAAGAAAAAACAAGACAATGAAAATAAAATGATGCCTAGGCTGACATGGGATTTGCTAAACTTTACTCGGAGGATTTGCTGCTTTTTCGTGCTGCACTCGAGGGTTCGGGAGCCTCAGACGTCGCCCGGCTCCGGCCGTGTGATCTCAGTGAGATCTTTTCCTGCGCAATTTAAAACTGCTCTTTATTTGTAACGCAGGGCGAAGCTGTGTGGCCAGGATTCCGTACCTTCTTCCCTGCTCATAAAGAAGAAATTCACCTCCGCTTCAGTTTTGCGACCCGCAGTTTCTAAGAGCTCAAGTCAGTGGAAATTAAAAAGTCATTTGAAAAAAACAATTCCATTCACTACGAAATGGTCTCCATTAATTTTATGACAAGCGAAGGAATCGCCATGAGAACACATTTTCAGTTTTAAAAATTAGTTTTTAAAAGACTTGAGTGGAAGACCATTTCGGTAGAAAAACTGGAAGTTTGTTTTAAAAAACGCTGCCAGGATTAGCCACGGCCGCAGCCTGAAACCCATTCAGACCTCGAGCGTCGCGGCGGCAGCCTCCCCCTCAGACCGCTGAGTGCCCGGCGCACGCAGGACGGTCCCCGGGTCCCCCTGGAAATAGTCCTCTGATGGCACTTTCATTTTCCAAAGCCACTTGCTAGAGTTCATAACAAGAGAATAATAGCTGTAGGGTTCGTGCTGAAGGTTTCCTTAGCGCGACTTCGCTTTTTCTCACCGCACTTCCTTGCAGCTGGAGGAGGCTGCCTGAACTTTGGGTAACCCTCCAGCATCGGGGGGCCTGAGCCTGCCCGGCGAGCGGGGCTCCCGTCCCGGGGGCCGCTGTCCCCAGCCCGTGCACGAGCCCTGCCCGTGGGCGCCCCGCTCCCTGGGGCTTCTGCTCCTGTTTGGACAAAGCACGTTCAGCGAAACGGAAGGAAAGGCGACATGTGCCCCCGCTGCCTGGGCTGGCGGGGCTGGGAAGGCCTCGTGAGCCACCTGCACGGAGGAAGGTCACCGAGAGCAGAGTCCCTCCCTGCACCTCGACGGCCAGGGAGACGGCAGGCGGGAGGGAGCAGCCCCGGGTGCGGACAGATCTGGTTTTGCTTTCAAGAGAAGAGTGTGCAGAGACCGTGGCCTGGAACACGCACGTCCAGCGGCCGCGCCGTGATTTCTCCAGCTCCACAGCAACAAAATCATCACGACCCTCGCGCTCCACGGACACTCCCGTCCGGTGTGGGGGGGCGGTCTGCTCTTGAGAACCACCTTTTAGGAGAACCGAGGTGTCTTCTGTGTTTTCAAATCAGCTGGAGGACATTTCTTTTCAGGTTCCGGGTCCTTCTGAATCCAGTTCCAAACTTCAAACAGACAGATTCCCAGCTGCAGCCTGGGCCGGAGGGAAGGACCCCAGGTTGTCAGGGGGGCAGGGGGCCCCAGTCAGGGTCTCCTGGATACCTGGTCCCCCCGGGGGACAAGGGTCCCCTCGTGGAGAGGGACATGACTGCTCCGCTGTGGCGACAACACAGGCGTCCACCCACGGAGGAATGGGGGACCAAACGGGGTCCGTCCACACAGGGGAATACGACTCAGCCTTAAAAAGGAAGGAAATTCGGACACGTGCTCTGACACGGATGGACCTGGAGGACGCCGTGCTCAGGGAAGTGAGCCGGTCACGGAGGGACAGATACTCCCTGACCCCCTTACACACGGGGCCAGGGATAGATCCACAGAGACGGGGAGAGGGAGGGCGGGGGCTGCGGGCGGGGAGGGGACAGGGAGCCAGTGTTCCACAGAGACAGAGTCCCACTTTGGGAAGATGAGAAAGTTCTGGAGACGGATGGTGGTAGTGGCTGCACAACGGTGTGAACACACTTACTGTCCTTAAACTGTGCGCTCAGCGGGGCGCCTGGGGGCTCAGTCGGTAGAGCGCCCGGCTTCAGCTCAGGTCATGATCTCACGGTTCATGAGTTCAAGCCCTGCATCAGGCTCTGTGCTGACAGCTCAGAGCCTGGAGCTGCTTCGGATTCTGTGTCTCCCTCTCTCTCTGCCCCTCCCTGTTCACGCTCTGTCTCTCTTTCAAAAAAGTAAATAAAACCTAAAAAATTTTAAAGATAAATGTAAACTGTACACTTAGAAATGTTTAAGATATACAGTTTATCTTACATATATTTAACCACTACAGCAAAAAAAAGAAAATAACAATTTCATTTATACACCACAGTAAAAAATAAAAACCCACCCAAACTAAAGTGCCCCGTGAGGCCGTGAGGCAGCCACTGGTGGCCCCACGTGACCAGGAAGGACGTGGCGGGAAGCGGAGAGCAACAGACCCAGAGAAAGACCCGGCTCTGCGTCCGGCCGGTGCCTCATGCGTGTGGCTGCACCAGCCTGTCTGTCTGGTCCTGGCACTGGGCCCCGAGCCAGGCAGGGGCAAGAGATGGTCCCAGCCCGGGAAGAGGGCTCGCCAGGGGAGGAAGTGGCCCGCCTGCCCATGGGACCCCCGAGCTCCTCCCCGCGGCCCCGGGTCACCCTGGCCTCCCCCCTGCGGGGGCCTTCACGACGGGACCCAGTGTCTGGTGGCGGGAGCTACGATGGGCCGTGACTGCCCCGGAAACAGCCCAAAGTTCACTGCGTGACCCACGCCACTCAGCCCTCTGGACCCAAGTCTCCACTAGTTTTCACAAAGGGGGATTTGAACAAGATCCTCTCGGACATTCAGGCCAGCCTGGACATTCTGTGGCTTTGGACACCACCACAAGGATCCCCGCTTCCGACATTTATTCTGAAACTCGAATGTCCGTGTTATTCTTTCACGAGGGAGGAGAGCGGCCCTGATGTAGCACCTCGCTCGCTCGCTCACAAATGTGTGTGCAGGGCACGGACGGGAGGAGGAGCAGCCACGGTGCTCCCGACCGGACTGCTCCTGCTGTGCTCACGCCGTCCCCACGCCGTCCCATAACCGGGCCTGGAAGTGTCTCATCCGCGGCGTGACCACTAGAGGGCGGTGCCGGCAGCAGATTTGTGAGCGCGCAGCAAGCCGGGTTTGCCGGTGGCCTTTCCCAGGGCGTTTCATGGTCTCTCCCTGGGGGCTCAGTGCCCCCTTGGAGAAGCCAAGAACGGGGGGGGGGGTGCTGAAGAACTGACACCACTCAGAGCCAGGACCACCGAAGGAATCGGTGAAACGGCTATGAAGGATTCAGGGTCAGCATTGATCACACTGCTCCAGGCTGTACAAACCAAACGCTGTGCCCCCCAGGCTCACCGGCTCTGGGGAGGGGCCCGCCAGGTGGCCGGAGCCGCCAGGAGCCTGCTTTCCTCCCAGTGTGACCTACGGACTATCCGAACTGCTGGGCAGGAGAGCCGGTCCCGGATGGGAAGCCGGAAATCGAGTCTGGAGGGGAGAGAAGTCAAGGGCTCCTTCCCCAGGCCTTCCACCCTCCGGTCCCCATGGCCTCCGGTCCGACCCAGCAGCAGGGCTCTGGTGTCCTGTGCCCCCTGCCCGAATGGGATCGCCACCCCTGCAGCGGGGAACGTGTCCCGTGTCCCGTGTCCCGTGTCCTGTGTCCCGAGAGCAGGGCATGACCTCCCCCTTCAGGGCTGACACCTGTTCCCTGACACAAGCCGCTCCGTTACCAGCCTGTCTGTGCATCCGTCTGCCCCGTGTGCTGACCTGACCCTCCCGAGGCGAGCCTCCTCTTGAGCTGTGTCCATCGAAGCTGACGGCCCGCTGAGCCGGGTGCCAGGAGCAGGGAGGAGCTGCCACCCCCGGGCTCTGTCCTCGGCTCCATGTGGGCAACACTTCTGTTTGCCAACTGACGCCCGCTGGCATTCCATCACCCGTTTCCACGGCACCTAACATTTCTGCCGCAGTGTTCCCGACCCTCACTCTTCCCGACCCTCACTCTTCCCATCCGAAGATCTGAAAACCCGGACACGACGCAGGGGTGAGGTGAGAACTGAGGCGGCGGCCGGCGGCCATGTCCTGGGTCACCCTCCGTGGGGCCGCGGGGCGGGGCGCCAGGGCGGACAGGAGGGCACCGCCGGGCGGGCAGGAAGTGCGTCGTGGGGCCGTCTCAGCTCAGGTTTGCTCACGCCCGTGTGTCAACGCCTCCCGCTCACTCGTTCATCACACAGATATTTGTTAGAAGCCTAAAGCCTAACGCAAGACAGAGTTGTTGAGTCCTAAAGAGTCACGAGAATACACCTCACGGGGCGTCTGGGGGCTCCGCCGGTTGAGCGTCTGACTCTTGATCTCAGCTCAGGTCTTGATCTCAGGGTCGTGAGTTCGAGCCCCGCCTTGGGCTCCACACTGGGTGTGAACCCTTCTTAAAAATAACAAGTAAACAAACAAACGAACGAACAAACTCTGTAGAGCACCCTCACCGAGGACCTTCGAGAACATCCGCAGGAGGAAACGAGGTTCGACTACAGGCACGTGTACAAGATGGCGGCCGCGCGCCTTGCGCTTGTGGGAAAGCCTCCTGCTTGTTACTCGTTTGTTCCCGTAAAATCCATGCACACGTCTAATCGTGCCGTCAACTCGTCTTCACAGCCACTGCGCGGCCAGCACCGACGCAGGCTCCGGGGTGTGACAGAGGAGCAAGACGGATCTGGTGGGAAGGAGGCGCCAGAATACAGTGAAGATCTGGCCACGTCCCTCCGGCCACGACAGAGTAAGAGGGACCAAACTGACCCTTCCGTCTGAAAAAAGAAAAAAAAACAACCAGCAAAAACCAGACCAAATAAGTGAAACCGCCAATATCAAGACGCTGCGCCTAGGCAGTGAGGGACAGTGGTCCCCGTGGGCTCGTGAGGAATGGGGGCGCCTGCACAGGAAGGGGGGCCTGGCGGCCCGCAGACTTCTCTGCCCTGGGAAGGCGTTGAGAGCGTGGGGAGACTGAGGCAGCCCCGTTCTGCAGGGCGGAGCGCCAGCTTCGTTCCGGAGAGCACGCCGCAGGTCCAGAGAGGCTCACCCTACGGTACTGAGCTGGTTGGCCAGCAGCTGTGTGTGAGGAACACGACCCAAGACCAGGAGAGAGACCGCCCCGCAGGCTCCAGGGCCGGTGCCCGGCACGCACGAGCGCGTGGGGGCAGCGGCTGGACCTCGCGGGCGCTGTGGGGCCCCAGCACCCGTCTCCATCACGGAGAGTAAGTGCTCTGACGAAACAAGGCTCGGGTCCCACTCAACAGCAGGACTTAAGGGGATTAAACTGTTTTCAAGAACTTCAGTCACAACCCAGAGCGGATCTCAAGAACATTTACAGGAATACAAAGTGCCCAGCCCCACTGCGGCCTTCAGTCACAGGTCCCGGGCAGCCGGGAAAAGCAGACAAACAGGACCTCTGACAAGGAGAAGAGCCAATAAACTGCAAGAGACCCCAGAAGTAGATTCAGGTATTAGAGTTAACAGGAAAAAACCAAAACAGTTATCATAACGATATTTCATGTGTCCAAAAAGTTAAGTAAAGATGGGGAAGATACAAAAATATTTTAAGAAAAGTGGACATAATGGTAAAAAAAAATTTTTTTTGACCCAAGAAGCTCCACAAAGTTTAATCCTGAGGAAACCACACAAAGCAGAGGCCAAGTCGCCCTGCGGGCAAACTGCTGGGAGCCACGGTGGGGAGGAGCGTCTTTAAAGAGGCTGGAGGAAAACGGCATTTTCTGTCCCGAGGAGCAAAGACAGCATGAGAATAAATGTCCCACCAGAAATGACGTGAGCGAGAAGATGGTGCAGCTCTGTGCTTAAATTACTAAAACAGAAAGAGAGGTCAACCTACAATTCTAAGCCAACGACAGTATCTTCCGAAAATGAAGATGAAAACAAAGCCTTTTTTCCCTTAGAAAACAAAAGGTAAAAACAATGTATCAAAAAGAGAGAAAAAAAGAAAGAAGGAAAGAAAGAAGGAAGGAAGGAAAGAAGGAAGGAAGGGAGGAAGGGAGGAAGGAAGAAAGAGAAAATTTGTCGACACCGGATCCATAACACAAGAAATGTTCAAGAAAGTCCTTCGGGAGGAAAATGACACCTAATGGAAACGAGAGTTGACACAAAGGCGTGGGGACACCAGCAGTGGTGACCACGTGAGTCAACAGATTAACATTGTTCTCAGGAGACAAGTCTCTTTAAAATAAAGTTGAGTGTAAGCAATAGCGACAGGCTTCGGGGTTTACACGTGTGTGTGAATCAGCGGTCTGACCACATCGGCACAGAGGCCGGCAGTATGGGTGGACGGGGGGCCCCCACAGTCCGGTCCTTAGACTCCACCTGACGTGGGGTGACCCCCTGGAGGGTCGGCTCTGACGCCTCGAAAATGTGTAATTTACCCCGAAGTCGACCATGAACATAACATAACGAGGAATTATAGTGAATGAGCCTTGTAAGGGGATAAGATTAAATCATAAATGATCTAGAAATCGGAGACTAAAGACTAGATGGACCAGTAGACAACAAAGGTGACGGGCTGGACCTGAGCCATCGCCAAAATCACGTTAAATATAAGTTGTCTAACTACCTCCATTAAAAGGCAGGTGCTGTCACCTTGGATAAAAAGTAAGACCCAAACTATGCTGTTTACCAAAAAACCCACTTCAAATATAAAGACAGAAGTGTGTAAGAAGTAGAAGGATGGAGGAAAGATGAGCCATGTCGTGCTGACACGGATTTACACCGATTT
>PISW01007699.1:25554-50938 GCA_004023785.1 Mungos mungo
GGGGGGGGGTCCCGGGCAGGCTCCACGCTCCGCGCAGAGCCCGAGCGGGGCTTGGTCTCACCGACGGGAGATCACGACCTGAGCGGAAATCAAGAGTCAGGTTAACTGACGGAGCCCCAGGCACCCCGAGAGAGGGAAGGACTGTTGCAGACAACTCTATGCGGGTCGGTCCCGGGGCCGGTGCGCCCCAGACGGAGTGAGGGCCGGGCGGCTGGGGCGTCGCCTCCGCTCGGCGGCCGTGCTTTGAGGGGACGTCCCGGTGGGCACCGGTATCTGCAGAAGGGGCTGCGCCCCGCCCTCCAGCCCTCAGACCCTGGATCCCGGATGACTTATTGATGGAAAACCTCCGGGGTTCTGAGTCAAGGCGGTTCAGAAGGATCCACCGGTGGAGCAGGAGAGAAGACGGGCTGAGATGCGGAGGACACGCTTCCGGAAGGATGGCAGGCGACTCGGTGACATGTCAGTTAAGTTTAGGACGAGTCTTCTCGACTCAGCATCACTCAGGAAAACGGAGTCCAGGGAACTCTGGGTGAGCAAGCGGATCATGAACCAACGCTGCTCCTGCCTGTCCCCCCCACCCCTCCCCGTGCGGTGGTTTGTTCCCAGCCCCAGGCCAGCTCTATCCTGTCCCCTCTTTGCTCCTGACCTTGAACTCTGACCTCAGCTTTGTCTCCTCCAATGACAGGGTCATTCTGCCAGGGCCGTCCAAGCAGACCATGGTTCTCTCTCCCCGGCTCCACCGAAGGCCCCTGATGACCCGTGTGGGGAGCGCCAGCATCGGGTGTCCCCGCCCGCAGCACGCCACGCACATCTCTCTCCCTCTTTATTGTCGTTTGGGCCACTTCCTGCCCCTGCAGTGGCCTCCTGCCCGGCGTGCCGGAATTCCAAGGCCCGGGTCACTTCGGTTTACCCTCCCTGCTCTCAGCCAGCCATCAGCCTTCGTACAGAGACGTTGTGGTTCAGGTTCCAGGCTGGGTCAGGCCATACAGTTGCATGTGCAGGGCTGGCGTCCGAGCTCAAAGGCATCCACCAGTCTGAGCCTGAAACCCGAGCTCGACCCGATGTCACTGGTGCAGGCCACCAGATTCCGCCCTCAGTGCCCCTGACGGTGAGAGCCGGCAGACGTGCCCTCCGCCCTGGAGGGGCACCGCAGCAGGTGCCCGTCGGTGTTTGTAAATGACGGAGGCGCTGGCTCTGAACTGGACTTGAGTCAGCGCCCCCTGGTCTCAAGGGTTCTGCGTGAGGACCGCGTCTGTGCCCACTCTCAGACTCCCGGAGGGGCTGTGCGGTATTCACAAAAAGCCTGGGGCACCTGGGGGCCTCAGTCAGTTGAGTGTCCGACTTCAGCTAAGGTCACGACCTCATGGTTCATGAGTTCAAGCCCTGCATCGGGCTCTGGGCTGACAGCTCCGGCCTGGAGCTGCTTCGGACCCTCTGTCCCCATCGCTCCCTGTCCCTCCCCCACTCTCTCCCTCTCTCTCTCTCTCAAAAATAAACATTTTTCCAAAAGCCTGTGAGGGTTGCATGCACGAACCCCCAAACGGGAGAAGGTGTCCAGGCCCTGGACGGAGCCGACCACCTGCTCCCGCTCTCGGCTCTGAAGCCTGTGAGCGTGGGGCGGGCGGGGGAGGGGGAGGGAGCACGGTAGGTGTTCTCAGTGTGGATGGAAACAAGAGGGCCGCCACCGACGCAGGGAGAAGGAGAGACGGCCGCTCCCCCACGCTGTGTCTCCCACGGCACTCCCGTCTCCAGGGGCCGCGCTGACCCACGACTCCGCGGGGGGACCCG
Organism: Mungos mungo; assembly: GCA_004023785.1. Classification (NCBI taxonomy): domain Eukaryota; kingdom Metazoa; phylum Chordata; class Mammalia; order Carnivora; family Herpestidae; genus Mungos; species Mungos mungo. Next base: position 27,343 of record PISW01007699.1, read on the forward strand.
CTCGCCGCATGCTTGTGGGGGAGGGCCAGCTGTGGCTGTGACACCTGTCGGGGCCGGGGAGCCCCTCCCCGCATCCCACCGGCTGCCCCCGTGCTCACCGCGGGGAGGCAGGGGCCCCTCAGGCTCACCGGTCCTGGCAGGAAACCAAATTAGCCGGAAACACCAGGCGCGTTTTTCAGGAACCAGGCTGTGCAGCCAGAGACCGGCCGTGGGGTGCCCGGGAGCCCCATCATCTCGCACTCGGGAGCTCCCTCCGTCCTCCTGACTCCGTGCCACAGGAAGCTGCTGGTAAAAGTCGCACATGCCCTAAAAGAGGGCAGTGCTGACACATGACGCGGTACAAAGTACATGGTCCGGGGGGATGAGGGGCTAGAGAAAGTGCACAAGCCTGGCTGACCTGGAACCTTCTGTGCCACCCTCGACTTGACCCGACGGCTCCCCGGACAGGCCCCGGCAGGGATCGTGGGGCCGAGGCTCCGAGGCCCCGAGCGCCCAGGGCTCTAGCTGCACGGGAGCCGAGGACCGCGGGGCACAGGCCCAGGGCCGGCCTGTCTCTGGACTGAGCAGTGGGGGGACCACACGTGAGCACACGTGTCACAGCTCACGCCGCTTGGAGGCACTGAATGCTGAGCCACTTCTCTGACAGATGTCCTTCCTCCGCTGAGTGAGCGTATCTGCTCGTGGGGTCTGCCCCTGCCCCGGGCTCCCAGTCGGAGCAAAGCTGGGCACGGCCGGGCTCCCGGGGGAGGAAAGGCAGGCCTCGGGGCCCCGGGGGCCACGGAGCTCCCTGCACGGGACACGCCGGTCTACACGCAGATTGCGTGCTGGGACACCGCACAAGCCACCAGCACCTCTCTGCGGCCCCTCTCAGCCCCTCTGCAGGCTCCTCCCGCCACACCCCTGCCACGGCCAGCGGACTTCTGAACACACGGGGAGGACCGAGTGCTCCCGTGTCTAAGATGGTCCTCATCCCAGCACGTGGCTAGCGAAGCCGCCCCTCGTCCCAGCCTCCAAGGACTCGTGAGAAGGACCCCGTCCCTTCCCGCGGCCCCAGGGTCCACTTGTGCCTGTGCTTTCCCGGGACACCTCCCCCAAACGCCGGGTGTCCCCCCTCCGCATGCCCCACCCGGCCTCCAACCCGGGAGCTCACGCCCATCATCCGTGGGACAAGGCCCCTCTTGTCGGTTTCTCGACAGCACCTCACAGGTGTCACCACACCGACTAGTCCGGAAGTAGTCTCTGCTTCCAGACGCGCGGCCCCCACGAGGCCGGGGGGCCGCTCCCTCGACCCGACGCCGGGGCTCCGCCCTGATGCGCTCAGCGCAAGAAAGGCTCAGCGCTCGAATGAATTCCTGAGATTTCGCTCATGTTTATTTGCATCTCTTCCCATGATTCTCCGCCTGTTGGGATTCCTCTTCAAGATCACCTCCCCTGAGAAGTCTTCCAGGATGTCCCCCGGCCATCGTTGGCGCTCACATCGCTTTCCGCGCACGTCCGGGAGCACCGGAAACCGGTCCCTTGACTTCCCCCTGGAGATGGAGGACCGTGAGGTGGCGACCCAGCAGCGTGCCTGGCCGGGCCTGGGAAGACCAGCCCTTTGCTGGTGCCCACCGCGTGTTAAAGACACAGTGTCTGGGTTTCCCAGGCTCTGGAGGCCAGGGGTGGTGGCAGACAGGCCCTCAGAAGACCCTTTGGTCCATCACGTCGTCCCAAGGAAGCAGAGGGGACATTTGCCTTCCTGGGAGGTCAGAGTCCTGCCCCACGTGCCCACACGGGCCCCAGGGGATCTGGGTGGCGTGTCTGAGGCGTCCAAGGCGCAGACCAGAGCCTCGGAGGCAGGGAAGGAGCAGCGGGCCACCTGCCGCCGGCCCACACCGTCCCCGGGGGCTGGAGCTCAGGGCGGCTTGGCTGTTAGGATCATTCGCGTGTGACGCTTTTAACCCAAACGCTCTCCATATGGCGTCTTGATTGGCTGTGATTTCTTCTGAAAACATTTAGTCTTTTGAAGTATCCATAATTGCATGGGGGCAGGGGCGAGGGACTCCCTCTTGGCAGGGGTGAGCAGTTTCCGTGGCTGAAATTAGAACTTGGCGTGAGAGCCGGGGTGGGCGGAGCCCAAGGCCAGAGGTCAAATTCCACTTGCTCCGTAATGAGCGCTAATGAAGTGATCAGGGCTCTGCGGTTCCTGAGAAAGCGTGGCCGCGGGCGGGGCAGCGCGCAGGCCGGTGTGGAAAGGGGCAGGATGAAAGGATCCGCGCGCACAGGTGACAGCGGCTCTGATCTGACACCAGAGGGAGGCACGGGTCCTCGTCCCGCTGCCTCCGCCCACTCAGGAGAGAGCAGCGGTGACGGAGAGCATGGGGCGAGCGAGGTCTACAACAGAACGCGGGGAAGTCCTCGGCTGCCTTGTCCTTTCTTTAAGGAGATTAGGTGCCGGGAGGAGACCCTGAAGCCCCGCCCTGAGGACTGGCCCAGCAGGTGGAGGCCATGGTCACTTCTCCGTGCCCTGGACACCTGCCCTGGCCGGTCCCTGCGGCCTCTCAGGCTGCCCCTGGCCGGGGAGGGGGGGCAGCGGGGGTGGGAAAGAGGAAAACACCAGAGCAACTTGCCCCTGGGCAGGACGGCCTGTAGTGGGTCGAATTGTGTCCCCCCAAATCATCCCGTGCGGCCCTGGTCCTTACTGCTTAGACTGTGACCTCATTCGGAAATGAGATCACTGCAGAGGGCCATCAGTTTAGTTAATGAAGGTCGCCCTGACCCCCGAGGTGACTGGTGTCCCTGTGAAACGGGACATAGACACCCCACAGGCATAAGCCACGGGGACATGGAGGCAGAGATGGGGTGACGCCAGGAAAGCCAGGAAACCACCGGAAACTGGGGCGGGGGTGGGGAGGCTTCGGACAGATCGCCCCCCAAACCCCGGGAAGGACCCAGACACGTGGACACCCCAGTCCTGGCCTTGGGGCCTCAGGACCAGGAGACAAGCGTGTCTCTTGTGGAAGCCGCCCTCTCTGTCGCGCTGTCACAGCAGCCGCCAGACCCTAAGTCCTCCCCATCCCCAGACCCACCCCCACCCCCTCCCCGAAGGAGGTGAGGTCCTTGGTCTTCAGAGCTGAGTGGCAGAGTCGGGCACACCGACACTCAGGTGGGTGCCTGCTGAGGAGAATGTCCGGGAGCCCGAGGGACCCAGGACCCCCGCATGGGCGCAGGTGTCTCCCCGGAGGGGGCCCGGCACCCCCACACTGGGCGCAGGTGCTTCCCTGGAGGGGGTCTGGCACCCCCACACTGTGAGCCAGTGTCTCCTGGGGGGGCCCGGCACTCCCGCATGGGTGCAGGTGTCTCCCGGGGGGGCCCAGCACCCCCTCACTGGGCACAGGTGCTTCCCTGGAGGGGGTCTGGCACCCCCGCATGGGCACAGGTGCAGCAGGCCCACAGCCCAGGGAGCCCACCCGGTGCAGACGCTCTGTGGCCCAAGTGAGTCAGTTCAGCGCCTCACCTGCCCTTCCTGCTCTTTGCAGCTGAGGCTGGGCCCCGGCACCGTGTCACCCCCAGGTCCCCACACAAGCCTGACAGGGTCATGTGACACCCTCGGCCCACCCCCCCCACCGCCCACATGGGGTTCAGAATCCTGCTTCCTCCCGGGGAGTGTCCTGGAGGGAGTCCCAAGGTGCCCTCAGGCCAGGACCCGGTTTGGGGTGGCCTCTTTCACGGGGAGGATGTGGCCCAGGCACCTGGTGGGGCTTCTGTGCAGACCCTGCCTGGGGCCAGACCCACCCACGGTCTGTGACCCAAGGCCACCCCCCGGAAAGCGTGGCACTCAGGGCCCTCCTCTGTGGCCTCGCTTTCCCTCCTCCCCGGTGCCTGGCACACCCCTGGGCTCTTCAGACCCACCCCTCTCTCTGCTCCCCGGTGCCCCTGCCTACAGCTGCTGGCCTCCCCCCCCAGACCAGCCCCTGAGCTCCTGGGCCCTCGTCCTGCCCTCCCCTCCCCTCTCAGCCTTGCAGGACCGTCCCATTGTCCTGGAGGCGGCAGGGCTCCGTCCTCGGTCAGCAGCCACAGAGCCTCTGTGTCTGAGGGCCTCTGAGCTCCAGGTCACTGCCGGCTCCGCGTGGGGCAGGACGCGCCCAGGCTCCGGCCCGTGGCGGCAGCGAGCGAGGCCCTGCTCCTCACAAGCGGCCTGATCTAAGGGGCCAGAAGACTCTTCATTATTATGAGATCTCCCCCTCTCCTCTCCCCCCACCTCTGTTCCTCGCTCTCCGTCTCCCCTGCTGATTCTGCAAGGATGTAACACAGCCTGTTGGAGCACTGGCTTCCCTCACCCACCGCGCCCCCTCCCCAGGTCTCCTCTGCTCCCCCGGCGGGTCCCTCTCCCACCCAGAGTGGCCCCTGGCCTCGCTCGCCTGTGGGCCAGCACCCCTTCACAGTGGAGACCCGGCTCCCGACCTCCGAGCGAGGTCAAAGCACCCGGAGGAACTGCCCGTCTCACCGTCCCCCTTCTGCCCCCACATGGGTGCTTCTCCGTGGCAGCACGCACCCCTGCGGATTCAGATGCAACCCTAGTGGACGGAGACCCGGGAGCGTTTCTCCCCAGATCCGTGCTGGGGCCGAGCCCCACTGGGTCCCGCTGCAAGGCCACTGCCCCACACACGCTTATGTTTGGGGTGCAGGGCAGCATTTCACAGGAAAGTGGGCACCTCAGCCTCGCTGCTGCCTGAAGGAATGGAGTCTCGTCCCAGCCCGTTCGGCCCCCGTGGAAGGGGGTGCCTGGAGGCCAAGGGGGGACACACAGAGGCCAAGGGGGGGCCGCAGAGACCAAGGGGGGGCCGCAGAGGTCTAGGGGGGCCCGCAGAGGCCAAGGGGGGGCCGCAGAGGCCTAGGGGGGCCCGCAGAGGCCAAGTGGGGCTGCAAAGGACTAGGGGGGGCCCACAGAGACCAAGGGGGGGCCGCAGAGGCCTGGGGGGGCCCGCAGAGGCCAAGGTTGAGGGAAACGTCCCATGGAGCTGGGTGCCAGGGCCACATTCCTCAGTTCCCGTGGGGCAGAACATCCCTCGTACGCACCCCTGTAGGGGAAAAGCAGAGGTGCGTCCTCACTCACCGGGAGCAATGAGGAGCCTGGGCCCCAGGGAGTTTGCAAAAGAGGCGAGGACAAGGCCTTGCCCGTGAACTTGGCAACGGACTCAGGGACAGACAGCGAGTCATCGTCTTCCTTTCTTCATTGTGTTATCTTAGAGTTTAAGAAAATTTTAATTGTAGTAAAATACACGGAAAACTTACCGCCCTGACCATTGTAACCACCAGAGCATTAAATACATTCCCATTGTTGTGTATCCTCACCACCATCCATCTAGAACTTTCTCATCTTCCCGAACTGAAGCTCTGTCCCCAGAACACTGCCTCCCCAGCGCCTCCCCTGGGGCCTGGCGCCCACCCTTCCGCCCCCTGTCCCCTGACTGTGACTTCCAGCCTGGGCTCCATGGTGGCTGCACCATTTCATTGCTGCCTTGATGTTTTATTTATGCCTCAATCTGACCATCACTCTGCTAGGTTATTAATATTAAGCAATTCATAGGAACATTTTTTCTCAGTACTTTTTTTTTAAGACTTTGTGTTTTAGAACCTTTTTAAGTTAACAAATAAGATTGAGAGGAAGGTACGGAAATGTCCCACATACTCCTGCCTCCCCCGTGGCCTCCCTCATAATGGATATACAACCGGTGAACCCACACTGACACGCCATTATCCCAGAATTCCATCGTTTACATCGGAGGTCACTCCCGGGGTTGGATGTTCCATGGGTTTGCACAAAGGTATAATGACATATGTCCCTCGTTATGCTGTCACTGCCCTAAATCTCCCCTGTGCCTTCCCTGTCCACCCCTCCCCCATCCCCAGCCCCTGGTGACCACCGACCTCTCTACGGTCCCCACAGGTCCTCCTCTTCCAGAATCTCCTCCCGTCGGAATCACGGAGTACGTAGCCTTTTCAGACTGGCTTCCTTCCCTTAGTAATATGTATTCGTGTTTCCTCCGTGTCCTTTCATTTGCTCACTACTTCTTAGTGTTGAAAAGTCTTGTCCAGATGGACCGCAGCTGACTTACCCCTTCATCTAAAAGACATCCTGATCGCTTCCAATTTGGGGCACTGGTAAGCGGAGCTGCCATAAATGTCTGTGTGCGTAGGTTTTTTGCGGACGTAAGTTTTCAGCTCGGGAGGGTAAGTACCAAGAAGCACTTCTGCTGGAGCCTCTGGCGAGAGCGTGTCAGGAACCACCCACACCCCTGCGTCGTCTCCCCGGGGGCTGGGCCGCGTCCCCACGGCACCGAGCGTTCCTGTGGCTCCACTTGCTCCCCAGCATTTGATGGTGTCGGTGTCCGGGTTTTGACCATCCTAGTGGGGGCGGCGGACCTCACTGTTCCAGTTCGCGTCCCCTGGGGACGTAGGATGGGGTGCGCTTTTCATCTGCTCTGTGCCGCCCACGGGCTCGTTTGTAAATCAGTTGGTTGTTTGCTTGTTGCCGAGTTTTAAGAGTGTTTTGTACGTATGAACAAAGTCCTTTAAGAGGTGTGACTCCAGGCAGAGGACAGGCACCGTATGTTGTCACTCGTAAGTGGAGCAGGAGAAGCTCAGCAGAGGACCATGGGGGAGGGGAGGGGGGAAGAGTCGGGGAGAGGGAGGGAGGCAAACCACGAGAGACTCTTGAATACTGAGAACGAACTGAGGGCTGATGGGGGAGGGGGAGAGGGGAAGGGGGTGGTGGGCAGGGAGGAGGGCGCTTGCGGGGATGAGCACTGGCTGTTACACGGAAGCCAACTTGACAATAAACTGTAAAAGAAAAAGAGAGAAGTGTGATGTCTTGAGGTGCCGGGGTGCCTCTGCCCATTGAGTGTCCAACTCTTGATTTCAGCTCAGGTTCATGAGACTGAGCCCTGAACCGGGCTCTGCACTGACAGTATGGAGCCGGCTTGGGGTTCCCTCCCTCCCTCCCTCCCTCTCTACCTCTCACCCACTCTCGCTCTCTCTGTCAAATAAATAAACTTTCAAAAGGGTAATGTCTGTATATTACCCATTTTTGTGAAATTGCTAATTTTTTGTAAATATTAATATTCCGGCACAAAATAATTCTTTCTGAACAATGTGGACTACACATTGACTTAGAGTTTATTTTTCCTGACCAGTTTTCATCTAAAGTTTAAAAATGTGTCCCAGATTTTCCTAACCCCAATTTATATTTATAGCCTGCATTTATATATCAAGCTTCATTTACTATAAGAAATTCCATTTATTCGCATCACAATAAATACCCTCTAACTACTATATTGTTACTACTTTCTTAAAATGATTCAATTTATAACTTGAATTGTTCACTTTCCTAAGTTTTTATAAATTATCTTATCTTTTTATGAGTTCCTGGGTGGTTTTCGGCAGCAAATTATTTAAGGTTAAATCCACAGAAATTACAGCAGTTGGTCAGCCTTCTTCTGCCTCCAGCCAAGATGGGTTCCTAGGAACTAGATTTATTTCCTGTCTGAAACAACTTTATCCCAGGTGAAGTACATAACGAAATAGCTTTCAAGACATTAAATATCAGTCAATGAAAGATAGGAACCCCTGAGAGGCGGTAATAAGTGAGGGAAGTCCCACAGTTGCCCAGTTTATCACCCAGAGAGGATTTACAGACCACGGTGCGAGGAGAGGGGCCCAGGGGTCTGTCTGAGTTGAGGAGACGGAACTGGACGTCTGGGAAGTCCAAAATGTGTGCGCACGGCAGAAAACTGCAGAGAGAAGAGCTCGGAGGAAGAGGGGGAGGGAGGCAGGGAGAAGAATGGGGACATGGAGGGGGAGAGGGAGGTGGAGATGGAGAGAGAGAGAGGAAGGAAGGGGGAGGGGGAGAGAGATGAGGGGAGGGAGAGGAAAAGGGAGGATGGGGGTGAAAGGTGGAGGTGGAAGGAGAGGGAGGGAGAAAAGGGGAGGGGAAAGGGGAGGGGAGGGAGACGGAGGGAGGGGAGAACGAGAGCTCCAGGATCTGTGGTGGGTTCTCCCTCTGAGTCTCGAGCTGAGTCCTGGTCAGGCATGCGTGTGAGGAAACTTCCAAAGGACAGGAAAACCCACGTGCCAGGTTTAGAGCAAACAATACAGGGAGCTTGGCCAATCCAGGAATCCTTCCTGTTATGACCAGCCAGTGGGAAACCCTCCAAATTCATGAAGAACCGGGGAGAGTTCTCAGAAGGGGTTGGCCTTGTCGGTGCAAAATTAGCCCAGACTCGGGGCTGAGCTGGTCCTGCCTAAGACAGCTTAAAGACAAAGCTCAGATGGGAAAAACTGCTCACATACAATTTAAACGTGTGTCGGAACAAAGCTCAGTGATGTTGACAGGAGCTCCCAGCAGGCACAGTCCACCGTCTGTGGCATCCAAAGACCGCACACATGCAAAGACAGAGACACACAACCCGTGAAAAGAAGAAAAATCAATCAAAACTGAATTAGAAACTGCGCAGATCATATAATCAGGAGGCGGGGCCGTGAAGAGTTGTTGTAACTGTAACTCATACACTGGAGAAGCTACAGGAAAGACTGGACACAGAAGCGGAAACAGGGAAAGCATAAAACAGATAAAATTGAACCTCTAGATATAAAAACTGTGATATTAGAGATGAATAATACATTGTCTGGGATGAAGGACAGATCGGATATTGCAGAAGGAAAGACCAGTGAAACATGAAGACATAGCAGCAGAAACTACTCAGTGTGAATCTGGGGTGGAAGGCTGAAAACCCGAGCAGAGCCTCAGCGGGCTGGGGGAAACGTCAGGCAGCCTGATAAACACTGGGTAGGAGGATTCCAAAAGGGAAGAGTGAGGACGGGGGGTAGGAAAAGCATCTGAAGGAATGTGGCCAAAAATTTTCCAAATTTGATGAAAACTAAAAACCCACGGATCCAAGAAACTCCGTGAACTGCAAGCCCTAAAAACACGAGGAAACAATAAACTGCATAAACCCAGTGAAAAGAGGAAGTCAAACTCCGCTGGAGAGAGAAGACACATTGCATACCGTGAAGAAAGAATAGAGTGCAAGCCGGAGGAGAGAGGAACAGCGTATAATTACACAGTATCAGTAGAGCGCTGGAAGAAACGCCCTCCCACTGGAGGTCTATAAGCAGCCTGGGTGCCTGGGGGCTCAGTCGGCTAAGCGTCTGATCATGATCCCACAGCTTGGGATCTGTGCTGACAGCTTAGAACCTGGAACCTCCCTGGGATTCTGTGTCTCCACCTCTTTCTGCCCCTCCTCTGCTCTCTCGCTCCCTCTCTCAAAAACAAATAAACATTTAAAATTTTTAAAAAGAATTTTATACCCAACAAAAGTATCCCTCAAAACCAAAAGGGAAATAAAAATTTCTGTAGACATATAAAAGCTGAAAGAATTCATCAGGAGACCGGAACTACACAAAATGTGGATGTTTCTTTCAGGCAGAAGGAAAATGATACCAGATGGAAAAAAATATCTACCAAAAACGAATAGAGTGTCAAAACTGATGATAACGTGGGTAGACATAAAATATTATTTTCCTGTCTTTAAAAACACTGAGACTGTAGTGTGGGTGTGTAATAAATGCAGACGTGAAATGCAGGACAATGACCGCACCACGTCCGGGGAAGGAGGAGCAGCAGTCTACAGCCACTAGGTCCTCCTACTGAGTGTGAAAAGTGGTAGAACAGACATAAAGGTACAGTATTTACTATAAACCCTAAAATAACAACGTGGATTTACAGCCAATCGGCCAACCAAGCAGATAAGATGAAATCGTGATCAACACAGAAGGAGAGAGGTCAGGTACCGCCTCCCGGTGGTGGAGGCAGGGGAACACGTGTCACCGGGCCACTTCCCGGTTGGCAGGAAAGGAGAAGCAAAGTCCTCAGGGGAGAGGGAACTTTCAGTTGCTCGCCCACTAACGGCGTGGACTCCTGCCGAGCACCGACCTTGGAACAGATGACATAGACAGAGGTCCTTGCCCCCGTGGAGCTCAGCTCCCAGGGGCCTCGCCAGACAACCACACGCTGACGGTGAAAGGGGGGGAAGGGCAGAGAGGCCCCCTCCTCGCTGCTGCCGGTGGTGTGCGGAGGCCGGGACGGGGGGTCCTGGGGCTCCCGGCGGTCTGGCCCCGGCGGTGGAGAGCACCGGGCCAGAAGGTGTAGTGGCGTCTGAGAGACCAGGAGGCGCCGATGCTGAGTCCTCGCTCGGGGGGAGGGAGGGCCTGGAGGAGTGGCAGAGCATAGCGGGCGCCCCGGGGCCCCCCTGGCGTGGGTGGGGTGACTGTGGACGGGCTGGGCGGCCTGTCTTGGGTCTCCCTGCACACACGTCTCTGAGCTGGACCAGGGGAGGGGTGGCGGCATTGGTGTTGTGAGTGAGGACAGTGACAGGTGTGCAGGCAAGAGGGGAAAGCAAGGCAGGGATGGTGGAGATGGGCTGTGACATCAAGGCTGGGGAGGGTGGCAGCAAGGGCGTGGGACAGCGAGGACCCAGGACGGTGCGGGAGGGGAGGAAGTCAGTGCCCGACGGAGCGAGCTGGAAGCAGCAGGTGGGGGTGGCCCCTGGGGTGCTCGTGGCTGGGACCCACGGGGCTGCTAGAAGGGGAATGACCAGGGTGGCTGACGGACATGACAACCCAGGCGTGGTGGCATCGCTGGGAGACTGGAGACTGGGGACAGGTGACCCAAGAAAGGGGAGGGTCTGTGCATAATGACCCCCAAAGGCTGAAAGGGCCAAAGAAAAACACCAACAAGCTCAGCTTGGCAAGAAATGGCTTATTTGGGGGGAATTAGGGACAGAGCGTGTCTTGGGGCCACAAGACAAGTGGGTCTCCAGAACCCCACCCCCCACAGCCGCCCCACCCAGGCCCACACGGGAACAAGTGGGTCCCAGTCAGATCCGGAGAGCCGGTCAAGGACGTTTCTCCCCGAGAGGGCATGTAGGGGTGTGGCGAAACAAGGAAAAGAGAAGAACGTAGGGGGGCGTGGGGGAGCTGGGCTCAGGGAAGCTTCAGAGCACAGAGCGACCTTCACGGTAGATCTGTCCAGGCCGACACGGGCCAGGCCACAGAAGGGAGCCCGAGTCTCAGGCAGGAGCACATGTAAAGGTCCTGAAAACAGGAGACAAGAGAGAAGCTCTCTGGTGAGAGCAGCAGTGAGCCAGGAGCTGGAGCCTGAGGCTCGGGGAGGAAGCTCTGTGCGGGGGGAGGAGGAGGGCCGGGCGGGGGTGCAGGGAGGAGGGTGAGCTCCTTCTGCAGGGGCATGCTGGGAGAATTCGGCAGCAGCCGGCACAGGTGCAGGAAGGGAGACAGCCCCCACCTGAGATGCCTGCAGGTGCCTGGGTCCTCAGGGGTCACGGGCACCGTGGGGTCAACGCGGCCTGCAGGCCAGGAGGCGGTGCTGAGACAGGAGGGCTGGGCAAGGGGCTCGGGGACCCTGCTGGGCACCCAGAGCTCAGAGGCTCCTCCTCATTCCTGCTCTGGGGTAGAGGCTGTGCAGCCAGGAGCACACAGATGTCCCAACCAGGAGACTGCACGGCGTCATCTCCTCGGTGCACACACAGCAGAGCAGAGCTGTGTGTCCCTTACGAGCAGATACCCTGAGTCATAATGATGCCGGTGTCCGATCAGCGGACAGCGGGTGCCACACGCCGGGCCCAGGGCCAGGGGCGGGCACGCATCAGCTCCTTGGATGCTCACAGCAACCCCAAGAAGTCAGGATGCCCCTCGTTTCGTAGATGAGGGACCCCACCTCCGGCGTTAAGGCAACTTGCCCCAGCGGCCGCACCTGCCCCCCAGACTCATCCCCTCCCTCCCCGCGGCCTCCGGCTCCGGGTCCCCCCCCCCGCCGCCGGGAGGCCATCGGTCATCAGAAACCCGGGCCCGGCCATATTCCACACGGAGCCCCTGAGCATGTGAGCCCCGCACAGGGGAGGTGAACCCAGCCTCGGCTCAGAAAACCTCGTCCACCAGCTCCCCGTGGTCCGGGGGGAGAGCCGGGATCCATCTTCCCAAGCTCTGCTCAAAGAAGGCTTCATTATCTCCGTCTCGGGAGAGCCACGAGGAAGCTCAAATTTAAGACCGGCAGCGAGAGTAGCTCCCGGAACGGAAGAAGGAAACAAACACAGAGAAGACAGGGGCCTGGGAGCCGGGGCAGACGAGGGCGCCGGGGGAGCGGGGCGGGCAGGGCAGCGAAGGATGAAGAAGCGGACACACCAGGGCGTGGGGTGCCCTCCCCCCTCCCGCCGCCGCATCGCGCCACGCCCGGGTTGCGCCTGAGCCAGCCCGGTGACAGGCGGACAGCAGCGCTTGGTCACATGCCCCGCCTCTTGCCTTTCCTCAACCCCATTTCCTCCAGGACGGGGAGCTCATCAGATCTGCACCACCAAGAGGTTTTGGGGGGAAACAGGAGGAAGCTGGGGACACGGGGCAAAGACAAGACGGCTTCATCCCAGTGCTTTCGGTGATATTTGAGCAAGTCAGCCGAGGGCTCCCGTGAGCGCCCAGAGACGTGAACGCATCACGCCGGTCCCCACGCACGCTGACCGCAAGCAGCCGTTTACTGTCGTCTGGCCAGAAGGAGATTTCAGGGCCCATTTTTGTTGCTCTGAAAACCATTTTATTCAAAACTCCATGGGTGCAGGCAGCCGGGACCTTAGGCAGTGCAGCGGCCCGCACGCTGGAGCCTCTGTCGTGCGTGGCCGGGCCCTGGTCCCGCTGACACACCTGGGCAGCCGTGAACTCACGCTCGTCCTTTGCTTCTCCGAGAGCAGCCTGCCGCCTCACCTGGTGGGGGACCCACGGCCCCCGAGCCCCGGCCTGCTTCTGGGCCCTTCTTTCTTTCTCCCCTTTTGTGATCAAAGTAACTTAAGGAGTGAACCGTGACCTTGTACGGCTCCACAGAGAGCATTTCAGATGAACCACCAACCACCAGAGGCTTCTCCTATAATTAGAAACTCGGTCTGTGCACACATGGTGCAATGCCTCCCCTCAGACATTTCCGGGAGATGAGGGTGATTCATATTAAAAGATTTTGGGACCATTAGAACGGATGGAATTCAAACAATTAAACCTCCAGACCATCTACACCAAAATAGACACTGTGAATTTTGTGTTTCAATTTAGAATTGAATTTATGAACCCCATAAAAGAGCAGAGGTAAGCACTAGACATTTGCACAGCCTTCAAGTGAATAACTTAGAGTTGTTCTCTCATGACGTAAAAGACGCACTGATTTGTACTTCCACTGAGTACAATTAACTGCCCTCCACGGGATACTGTTTTGAAATCGCATTTAAATTGTTTCCATTGTGAAATCTCGGTGGTTGGATCTCTGTATATAGCAGGGTCTGTAATCATGGCTTTGGCTGACATTTACGAACGGATATCAGAACGCCGATCAGTCCTGAAATCCCCACACACTCACCACTCGTGTTCCGGACGGCATTCCTCTGACACTTGACGCAGACATTCATCTCTACCTGATCTTGGGTCACAGCCTGAGCCGAGGAGCGGGGCCACATAGACTGTCACCAAGCAGACGGCCCATCTCAGAGACCGTGTTTCATCTGGGAAGTTGAACGGGGCATCTCCGTCCATCGGAGGCAGTGAATGCCCAGCCCTGTCTCCCCCCCCCCCATGTCGACTGCTCTCTTCTGCCCCTTGGAGGGACCAAGACACCAGGATCCCGTGGCTTGGCTTGCCCTCTTGCAGAGAGCCCACCGGAACTGTCCTGGTCAGCATGACTCCCACAGCAAGACCTGAGCAGCCCAGCCTGAGAACACAACTTGCCTTCAGGGGTGGTGGAGGACAGAGGTGTGCGGACCAGGGATGCGGGGGACCCACCCCAGACGGGCCGCCGAGGGAGAGCCGTGCTACTGATGCGGCCGCTGTGGGGGCAGGGACGGTGCAAATTTATCCGGCCCCAGGAATCAAAATCAAATGAGACGCCTGGGCCAAAATCATGGGCGAGATTATCCACGGTGTGTTACTCAAGGTCCGCCCAGAGCACCCCCCTGACTGAATAAAGTGTCTACCGTGTTGGGGGCTCTGTCTCTGGGGTCGGCACGCAAGACCGCATCCGCCAGAGCCACCCGCAAAACCAGGAGGCGCGCAGGCGCAGAGAGGGTGGGGCTGCCCAACAGCAGGGGCTCCCTGGGAGCCTGGCCCTCGGGCGTAGCCAGGACACCTGATCCGAGGCTCAGTCGACCCCCAGTCGAGTCGAATGTGTGGCCTCCTTATCAGTTTCATCTCAGGAGGAGACTCATGAAGATGTTCGCAGCCTGAGGGTTTGGTGGGGAGGGGGTGGCGGGGAGTCGTCTGATATTCTCAACGCCGCGGGTGATACCCGGCACCGCACGCCGTAGCCCAGGAGGCGCCACGCGGTTAGCAGCCGTCAGGGCCACACAGGCACAGGGAGGCCGTTCCTTGTCCCGCTCCCCCAGAAACCAGGTGTGGCACACAGGGTCTGCGAGGCTCCAAGGTCCCAGAGGCCCAGGGCGGGCGCACGAGCAGGGATTCTAGCAAGTTCTCCGAACCGTTTCCCGTATAGGACAGGCGCCTGGGTCCTACGAGAGGGCCGTTTAGAACCACCCCGACTTCCCTCTCCCCCACTACCTGGTCTTAATCTCAGAAAAGGAACTGAGAACTTCACAGTATTCCAAGAAGTGTCAGTACAGCTCTGCTCAAACCGCTTAGGACACTGCGGTCTGGGACATCGTGGGATTTGTCCCGTTTCCCAGTTCCCAGCGGCCTGGCTCAGATTCTTCCCTAAGACTAAGACTTCCTCCTGAGTTCGGGGTCTCAGGCTTGGCCCAGAGTCACCCGGCCGGTGTGGGCGTGCACCCCCACGCACCCCCACGCACCCCACGTGCGCACGCATGCACGCACACTCGGGCCAGAACAATCCCTTCAAAACCTAAGTCGGACCCTGTCCCTTCTCTGCTCCGGACGGTCTTATCTGAGAGGCTGAGATCCACCAGCGGCCTCCCTGGTGCCGTCCGTGCTGGGCCCTCGGTGCCTCTCCGCCTCGTGCTCGGCGGCGCCACAGCCCCCCTGCGGGTCTCACGCACAGTCTGTTCGTGCAAAGCCCCCAACCTTCCTGTTTTTTCTGGAAAGTCTTCACTCAGCTGTCCGTTTGGCTCGGTCTCTCCCCTCCTTCAAGTCTCTGTTCAATGTTTGCACGATGCTCCTGATAATCCCATTTAAAAATCTCCCTGTAAGTAACTACTCGTATTGCTTCCCTGCCTTGTTTTACTCATAGAACTGCCACCTACCTGAAGTATGCGATTTATTTATTGTGTTTTCTGCCTGTTTACGCTGCCTTGAGGACAAGTTCCGGGAGGGCATGGTTTGGTTACACACACGCGCACGTGCACACACGCACACGTGTGCACACACAGGCCACACATGTGTCACACATGCACACACCCACACAGGTGCACACACGTGCATATACACCCACACATGCACACATGCACACACGCATATACACTTGTTACACACACAACCCACACACGCGTATACACACGTCACACATGCACACGTGTGCATGCATCTGCACACGCACACATACCCCCATGCAAGCACATACACATACACAGAGACGTACGCCCAGACACGCAGTAACTCCTGCAAGAGGGTGCTTAGCAGTAATGTTCACAAATGAGCGTCTGCTGAGTGAGTGAATGAAAGGACATCGTTTGTAACAAAGAGCAGGACCACATGCATATACAGTTGTGTCTCCTCCGATCTTCGCTTAACACCGTATCAGGAGAGTTTCCTCATGTCCTTCGTATTCTTCACAAATAACCCCTTCCGTGTCCGTGACCGGCTCCGCCCCCAGGCGACCCTCATTCAGCCCCTTCCCTGCTCTGGGAGCTTGGGTTCCTTCCCACGTGTGAGTCACTCTGCAAACAAGACGTCCATCCTTTACTGTGTATTTGTGGAGTGTCTGCCAGGTGCCGTGCCCGGTGCTGGGGACCCAAGCGCAGCTGAGACCCGGCCTTGCCGTGGGGCCCGCGGGCGCAGGAGGAAGAGAGGCAGGAACCGAAGCGTGCGCGCCGGAGACGGAGACGGCGTGCTCGCCCAGCACAGACACAGTCAGGACAGTTATGTCCGCAGGCCCTGAGCTCTGCTCTTCCTTTTGGTTTTTTCTCTTTGCTGCTCAGAGAGAATCTTTCCTTGTGACCCAGCTTGAGGTTCACCAACCTTTACTCGGCCAGCTCCAGTCTGCCGTTAAGCACCGCTGGGGAAATGTTTATTCAGATTCTGTACTTTTCAGTTCTCGGCGTTCTGTTGTTTTATGTCCTCTCTTGCAGATTGGATAAAGTGCAGCCACCGCTGTCCTGAAAATCTAAACCGGTTGCTGATTTGCCGTAGACTCCTTGGCCCGTGCCAGCAGGCGTGAGAAGCAGGCAGGAGGGTAGTATTGGTTGGAGAGGCACCTCCCTTGTCCACTGACTGTGAGAACGAGGCTGGGGGAGACGGGTCCCTCCTGAAGACCGCGTTGTTGCTGCCGTCACTTGGCACGGTCACCTGTCCTGGAACGTGCTCCTTTCATGCTCCCAGACATGAAAACAGGCAGGGAAAACAATGAAGTCGACGGACACATGGATTGTAATCTATGGACCGAGTGAGGGTCGCCGCCTGGTAAGTGTCCCGCTCGACCGGTCAAGAACGAGGCTTCCACCATCAGTGCATCTCAGTCCCGTGCGAGGGCCCCGTCCTGGGGCTGTGCCAACAGCGGGCCTCAGATGTTAGCGCTTCTTGTGACGATGATGCTGACGGCATTTCTCAGACGTAAGATGGGACCTGCGCTGTGCACATTTCTCTATGAACCAATATCCTAGGCAAGAGAATACGTTGATAATGGCTTAGCTTGTGATTCGGACGTGCAGACAAACTTTTCTAGAAACCGTAAAGACAACGAAGCCGTGATAAGAAGACATGAAGCACACAGAAACCTGCAACGTGAAAGGCAAGAGAGGCTGTGTCACCGCCCGTCAAACGGCGACTTAATGGTGCTGAAGCCGCCACAACTCTGCAGCCGTTCTCTGGGCTTCCCATTCAAAACTAGCTTCCTGACTCAGGAAGGCTGTGGTCGTTCTTGTGACACTGGTCCAGCCCCGTGCCGACGGCTTCGGCCCGCACTCGGGGACCTCAGGACGGACGTAGGAAGAACTTCTTACCCAGAGCCCAAGCGGAACAACGCCTCTGCGCCGCTCACCACCCACGCCCACCGCGGCCATCCAGGCGCCGGGACACCGGAAGGTTCTACAGTTCTGGGTCGGACTGTCCCAGCCCAGACGCGCAGGCCCCCTCAGACTACTTGTTCTCTCCTTCCAGATAATTCTCCACCGAGCGACCTCAACACTCTGCCTCTGTCCACCGGGATCCTTAAACGTCGTAAATGGCATCTCTGTCTTTATTAAGATAAACCCTAAACAGAGTGGGTGGTTTTGCAGCACGGGAAGGGGGACGCATGCGATTTCCAAGGGGCTGATACCCGCCGCCCTCCTGCCTTCCCACAAAGAGCGAAAATGCCTTTCAGGATATGAATGCTTTCGAATTCCCCAAAAAGAAAAGGCTGGTTAAGAGGACCATTTCCCTTTTCTATTGTTTAAAGAACAGAATATGTTTCTTTTTATCCTAATATAACAGTTAATGCAATAGTGTAATAAAAAGCAGATATGGAATTTCTTCTGGAAGAGAATTTCAAAGGGACACAATCTCCTTTTGAAAAGCTGTGACGACTTGAAGTCAAACCCGCTGGATGGGGAGGGCGAGCTGGCGGTTAAACCCACGGACGCCGCCACGGCCCCGCCCCAGCCAGCCAGTAGCCCATCACCTGCGGGAATCGCCACCTCTGTCATCAGAAAGCGATGAGCAAAATCGCCCGTGAAGGTTTGAGCGTTGCTCGGCCAGGGCCGTCCCCGTGACTCCTTTCAAGGCTCCATAAATTAGTTCCAGTCTTTCCCGGGGGTGCAGGAAATTTCTCTGATAAAAATTCATTGATGTTTTCAGTTTTCATCATCTTTTTAAGAAACTGCCCTGCAACATTTATGAAGCCCTAATGTAACAGAATGCCATGTTCTTTATTTCGCAGCGTGGGTCTGAGGAGAGAGCGGCCTTGGTCCTTTGATAATAAAAAGCAGAGTTTTAAACATTGAAGGAAATTAGCAAAAAGCACAATGGGATGGTATATTCGTGTTAATGGTATAGAGAAGCAATTATTTTTTACAAGAAAAATAAAATGGCCAGTGATTCTCAGACCTGAAGAATATGTGGATTCCTTTAAGGAAAAGCAATTTTTATGGTGCCCTGCGTGTCCTGAAACTCCTGAGATGGTTTGTATGGCAACGCCACGCGGACGTGTGCAACGTTCACCAACGCACTGGCCCTTCGTGACGGCTCTTACGTGACAAAAAGGGAAAGGAAACGTGTGTAATAAGAATGAATAAAATAGCAGTCACTGAGGCCCCACGTGGAGCATCAACTTAATGAACAGGAGGTTATCGGGCTGAAAGCCACCCGCCTCTTCCAAAGATGACGTGACTCCAAGCGCGTGCCCGTCCTCGTGGGTCTGCACTCCCGCAGGTCCGCGTGCTCGTGGAAACCCGCTTCTCTCCACGGTGCTCACCGAACCCTGGGGTCCGGGCCCCCGCCCCCGCACGAGGGCACTGTTCCCTCAGGGCCACCTTTGTTTTTCTCTCTGTCTTCAGCCACTAAATAACGAGTCCCTCACCAGGACGACCAGGAGTGCCAAGTTGGTGCTGAACGCCAGCACAGAGCCCGACGCGGGGCTCGAACTCATGAATCTTGAGATCATGACCTGAGCCAAAGTCAGATGCTCAACCGCCTGAGCCCCCCCGCCCCCTGAAGGCAGTTCCTAAAGCCTGTAAGAGGACACCGCTGCAGACCCCGCTTGATCAACACAGAGTCACGGCTAGGACACCACAACTGCAGGACCCGCCTCGAATGAGACTGTGGCCGCGAAGTCTAACACACACACACACACCATGTGCGGTCCGCCCTGTATCTCTCTCCCCCAACCCTCGTTCTGTGAGCTCGAGCTCTTCCTAACCTCAAGGCAAAGAGCCCTGTTTGCCCACCTTCCTCTTCTAGGGCAGGAATGGACAGGCCACCGTGTGACAGTCAGTCTTCTGCATCCGCTGGGCTAGAAGACGCCCAGAGAGTGGACAGAGCACTCCGGGAGTGTCTGTGAGTGTGCTTCTGGAGGAGAGTGATAGTTGACTCAGAGACCAAGTCAAGAAGACCTGCCCTCATCGTGCGGGCAGGCATCATCCCAAACAGGACAAGATGGGCCCTCCATCTTCTGCCGCGGACAGGGAGCTCCTGGTCCAGCCTTCAGACGCTGGGATCCATGCCAGCACCCCTGCCCCCACCAGTTCTCAGGCCTCTGCACTTGGCCTGGATCACACCACCAGCTTTCTTGTTCTCTAGCCGTAGACAGCAGATCATGGGTCTTCAGGGACTTCGTGGTCACATGATACCAGTTCCCACAGTAAATCGTTATCTAACGTATCTGTGTACCTACTGCTTCTGCTCCTGGAGAGAACCCTGACCGGCACACGTCAGAACACATCGGTGCTTAACATATTTGAAATGCAACCAGTAAATGAATCTGAATGCAGTGGAACAAGGGGATCGGTTCTGGGCGCGCCCGCGCCCTCTCCTTCCCGCCCATAGCGGGGAAGATGTGGTCCATCACCCTGGCAGACGATGCGGCAACATTTTCTTTTGTTTCCGCAGATGCTGCAGGCTGGTCCCTTGCAGTCATGCACTTTGCTGACGGGCAGAATTTAACTCCGCGGTCTCTAATGAATCTGCTTACAAACTGTTGTTTGGGAGAGACGCCTTGCCCCCGAGTCATCTAACCCTAGAAGACTCAGGGCCGGGGATGCAGACGGGATGGGGCGGTTTCCTGAGGGGGCGCATGGCAGGAGCCCGTGAGGGACTCGTCTTTAGAGGCACCTCACAGATGCCCTGGGACAGGCTGCCGCGCCCTACGGCCTGGGGTGCCTGCAGTGACATGGGTTCCCCCGACCCCAGGTGTTGGGGTGCCTCACACACCTAACCCTTGTGCCCAGGAGCCCCACCTGCAAACCATAAAAGAGCAAGAAGACGACCTGGGAGAATTTGTAACGTCAGAAACTTTGGTAGATGTTTGAACGAATGTGTGACGTCGAGAAGACCTCCCTCTGCAGGATGACGGTGAGCACGGGTCTGGAATAGCGAGAAGTCTGGAGAGCAAGCCTGCTAGACCGGAGGCAAAGCTTGTCTCTCGTCCACCAAGGAAATGACGGCCTGGAAGCCGATCTCCGTGGTGCTGACTTGGTCTATCAGCAAGTCTGGGCCAGTATTTATGACAGGGTCACACACGCATTGTCTTTTTGTTGCTCATTTACAGCTCAATTGCAGGATGGTTAAACAACACGGTCCACATGGTAGGAATTCTCTGAAGTCGGTTGAGACTCGCTTTGGGCTTAACATGTGGTCAATGTTTGGAAACGTCCCATGCGTTCTAGAAAGAGCAAGCGCGTCCACTCGTTGGGAGCGATGCTTTATGTTGGCCGGTGGCACCTACTCCTCTGGTAACGTTGGTTCAATCCTGCCTCCCCGCCCCAAGAACTCTACTCTCCGCCCATCGATTCCTAGCGGGGTGGGTGAAAACAGCCATTTAAGTTGGTGGTTCTTGTCTCTTTCTCTTAGTTCTTCCAATTTTTGTTTTATGCATTTATTTATTTATTTATTAATAGTTTATTGTCAAACTGGTTTCCATATAGGTTTTATACATTTTAAAGCTATATTATCAGATCACGCAAGACTAAAATTATTATATTTCCCTGCTAAATTGAACATTTTACCAATATTTATTGACCCTCTTTACTTCTAGTAAATATCTTTTCTTCGGCTTTTATATGGTCTAATATTCATATAGTTTAAGACAATATCTTTACCTTTCTTTCTTAAAAGAGGACGCTAGAATGTTTTAACTCTGGTCGTCCCCTTCCCAGTGTGAATGCTGTTAGTTTCATTAATATACTGCTGTTCTGTTTCCTTTCACCCCACAGCCTACAAATTATTGTTGTTGTTGTTCTTACGGTCAGTGTTCAGGCTCACCCATGTGCTTACCACTCCTTGGTGAATCCTAAACCTTCTCGAGCTATTCTTCCTGAAGCACGTCCTTTAGAATTACTCTCAAAAAACTCCAATAGTTGAATTATCTCCATTGTTTCAGTCTAAGGAAACTTTAGCACAACTCATTCTTGGAAGATACTCTAGGCACAGAATTGTTTTTAGGTAGCCTTCATGTCATGAAGCCCAACATGGCCATGAACTCATGAACTTGAGATCAAGACCTGAGCTGAGATCAAGAGTCAGATGCTCAACCAACTGAGCCACCCAGGTGTCCCAGAGACACAGAATTTTAGACTGGGGACGACTTTCATTAAATATACTGAAGGTTGGGTCAGCCTTAGCTCAAGCGGTGACTTCGTGTCTGGTTCATAAATATATTGAAACTGTTATTTCACTGTCTTCTGGCTTCTTTTGTTGTTGAAATGTCCACATTTCAACAAGAGGGGAACACACACTGGTGCTCTTGAGGTGATCTGTTTTCTCTCCATCTTGAGACACTCCCTTTGTCTCTGGTGTCCCTCAATTCACCATGAGTGACTTTTTCTTTTCATTTATTGTGCTTGACGATCACTAGAGTTTCTTAACCTGAGAATTAGCCCTTCACCGGTTATGGAAAAATCTCAGCAACTATCTCTCCAGTGTGGCCCTTCCTCTGTTGTCTCCATATTGTCTTTCGCTTTCATAATTTTCACCTCTTTCAGAATTTGCATTCTATGAAAATTATTCAGATTGCTCTTCTAATTCAGTTAGTCTCTCTTCGGCAGTATCTAATCTGGTGTTTACCCTATCTATTGAGTTTGATTTCAATTTTATTTACAACATTTACTAATTTTATTGGTTTTATTTTGTATCAACTTGTTTATTGCTTTGATAGCTTCTGGCCATAGCACTTTCAACATTTTCTTTACTTCTTGAAATAGATAAAATAAATGTATTTTATGGTCCAGCATCTGATAATTGCAACATCTTTCATCTTTGGGGGTCATATTCTGCAATATGTAGTTTCTGCTGACTCTAACTCCTGGTGGCTAGTTTCTTTGTGTGAACTGTGCTATTTGAAAGTGAATTCATGCTCCATAGGACTTTACTGTTGAGGCCTGGGTATAAAGGTCATTCCCCTAAATTTGCATACTCTAGGTGCCCAGGGAAGTGACCCATCTGAGACTTGTTTAAACTAAATGTTTAGCTCTCTTTCTCCACATAAGGAGTATCATACATAGTGTGAACTCCATCCCAAACTCTTGTGAGTATTGGCTTTAACTCAGAAATTCTTGGAGAATGCTTTTCCTTCACTTAGATCAACGCTTGGGTCTTTGGACCATCTCTTCAGCGGGCCAAGCTGTTTTGTTTTTCCACCGAGTTTTACCACTGAAGCAGCACTCTTCAGGGGTTCTGACTTTGAGGTTTTCTCATTTGACCCCCAGCCTGGCTCAGTCCCCTGGGTGTGTGCTCCCGCCCTAGGCAGGTGCCTTGTCAAATTCAGGCCATGAGCCACCGGGGATGGCAGAAATCCCCAGCAAAGGATCATCTCCAGCAACTGGTCTACCCCAGTTCTACACTTGTCTCAGGCTCGGACAATATCCTCTGTCTCCACTAGCCCAGCCATGCATACAAAAAGCGGTTTTCTTTTCACACTCTGTCCAGTGCATTGGGCACTCCATGGTGGGGTCTCTCCAGACATGGTAATAGGATGAAGAGCCACTGCCTCTGTGTTTAAGCCTGACTCCGCAGCAGAGACCGGCCCTGCAGCCAGTTTTCCATTCTGAATGTTTCTCTCTTTGGTTTCTCTTTCCTCATTTTTCCTTCTCATTAAGAAATATTGCCCCATTTAGACACCTTGTTAACCAAGCTGGAAACCTGGGGGTCCCCGGCTTCTCCAGTCCCGCTGGAGCTGGAACCACACGGAGCTCTCCTCCTGTCTGTCTAGCCCCCCCCTCCTCCATCCCTGCTGCCGCAGCCTCATCTTCTGTTGCTGGATGAGCTCCAACAGCACCCTAACTGTGCCCTCACTTCCGGCTCGGGGGAAGCGTTTGCTGCCTCTCTTCTGCCAGTACCGCCTCTTTTGCAGGACAATGATGTCCAAATGTCAAGGGTCAGAAAATGGCCGCCCCTGTGAGCCAGTCGGTGAGCCCCGGCTTCTGGGGTGCTGGGGGCCGCTGAGCCCCGCTGACCTCATTAGCCCTGATGGTTGGTGGCGGTCCTTGATTTCATGAATTAATTCATTTCTTTCTTTTCTTTTTTTCTTTAATTTTATTTATTTTTAAGAGACAGAAAGAGCGTGAGCAAGTGGGGGGAGGGGTTGCAGAGAGAGAGGGAGACCCAGAATCCCAAGCAGGCTCCAGGCTCCGGGCTGTCAGCACAGAGCTCCACCTGGGGCTCAAACTCACGAACGGGGAGATCATGACCTGAGCCG
>PISW01007699.1:51038-85293 GCA_004023785.1 Mungos mungo
GTACCCCGTAGGCATCTAATCCCTGACGAGGCAAACGTCCCCATTACCAGTGTTTTCCCATTATTTGCTATTATACTGCAGCCTGGGGTGCATGCCGGCCACGAAGCGCATCCAGGGACGCCTGGGTGGCTCAGTCGGTTAAGTGTCCGACTTCGGCTCAGGTCATGATCTCATGGTCTGGGGGGTTGAGCCTTATGTCAGGCTCTGTGCTGACAACTCAGAGCCTGGAGCTGCTTCCGATTCTGTGTCTCCCTCTCTCTCTGACCCTCCCTTTCTCGAACTGTCTCTCTCACACACACAAAAATGAATAAAACATTTAAAAAAAATTTTTTTTAATGCATTCGGTGTCCCTGGCATCATCAGGCAAAGCCTGGGATCCTGTGTGTGCGCGACCGAGCGCCCACGTGTGCGTGAGTGCCGGCCCTCGCGCGGGCGTTTGCCCTCTGGTCCTCCCCCACCCCGCTCCCTCCGGCACAGCCCCAGCCCAATTAATCACAGCGATGTCACCTCGTAAAGCTGCCGGCCCCTCCCGACGCGCCGAGCTGCCCTGCAGATTTACGGAGTGACGTCCGGGTGACGGGCAGCCACAGCCGCTTTGCGGGGCCCGCAGGTGTCCGCCTGGCACCAGCGCAGCGCCTGGCGGGTCTGCGACAGCACTCGGGCCCCGCCGCGCGGAGCCGCTCACCCCCCAGAGGACCGCGGGGCAGGGCGCTTCGGGCCTCACCCCCTGGGTCGTTGGCCTTCTTACTTTGTTCACAACATCATTTTCTAAGATTTGACCGAAAGACAATCCAGAGAAGAGGCATATATCTAAAAGGTAAAAAGAATGACAGTCACACCTGGGGAGTTCATGGACAGGGAGGGGGACAGCATCACAGGGAGGTCTCAGAAGAACCCAGGTTACCCCCGGGGTCAAGGTCGCCGAACTCCAGGGCTACCCGGGGCCTGCGCCCCCCTCGGCCACTCCGGCCTCGGCCCTGGGCTGCCCCTGACCTGGTCGACCACAGGCAGCTGCTTCTCAGCCGTTTCCCAGATCGGGGACCCTGGAACTGCCTAGGGGGGCAGACCCTGGATTGCCATCCCGATCTGCCGATGGGGAGACTGAGGCACCGAGCGGCAGAGCGTGAACACTGGGGTGGGGTCTGACTCAGAGGCGCCCCTCAAGACAAAGGCCTTCACACGCGGATTCACCACCCGCCTCACCCCGCAGACCGAGCACCGCGGAGCCCGGCCTTTGAGGCACTCAGGGAAGGTGGCAAGTTCAGAACCCCCTGTGGACATCAATCAGGGCGGCCTGGTCACCATGACCCGACCCCTCGCTCAGGGGGCCATTGCCGTCAGCGCACGCCACAGCTCCGAGCACAGCACCCACCTGGCAGGTGTCACACGGGGCTGCACCAGGAAAGCTGGCAGTGGGAGCATGGGGGTCCCCGGACTGGGTCCTCACCCTGGAGGCAGGCAGGGCACAAGCTGCCTCCAGGCCCTGTTTGCAGAGACGCCCTCACAGACAGGCAGATCTTGTCCTCGGGAGCTCAGGGCTAGGGGCGGCCATGCGGCCACGCGGGTCACACCTGCAGGTGAGCGTGGCCGGGTCCTTGGGCTGTCAGGACACAAGGAGACACAGTGTCCCCAGTCACTGGGCGTGAGGGAGGGGCCCTAGGGGAAGAGATGGCCAAGCTGAGGTCTGAGTGTGGGAAGAGCTGTCCACACAGGAGGGAGCAGAGCCGGGTGGGAGGTGCTGTCAGAGCCCGAGTGCTGGGCCAGCTCCGTGTGGGAGGAAGTCGAGGAATTCAGCCTGGCTGGGAGCAGAACCAAGGGGCCGGGGGTGGGCAGTGGGAGAGGGGGCCGTCCTGTCGTCCCAGGGGCACTGGGGGAGGGGGGGAGGGGGACAGGAGGGGACCCGCCCTGCATTTGGGGGAGGCAGTGGCCCACAGGCTGGGGCGCAGGCCAGAGGCCCGGCCGGGGTCAGGGGCTGCGAGGACACAGCTGGGGCAGCACGGCCGGATACATCGGAGGTAGGGGCATGAGTGCTTCTTGGAAACTAGGAAGAGCCTGGGCAGCGCGCGGATGGGGGGAGGCTTGGAGAGTGGGGGAGGGCTGGGACCACAGGGCGGGGCTGGGGGGCAGCGGTGTGAGCGGCTCCCCAGCCACAGGGCGCCGCCTGCCCGTCCCCCTGGCGCACCTGTGCCTCCCAACTCTGTGCGACGGCCCTGAGCGCAGACCCCGTGCCAGCCGCCTGGCCTCACAGGTCAGCTGCGACCCCGGGCTCCGGGTCATCCTGAGGACAGGGACCAGGCCGGGATGCGGGAAGGGCCTGTCATGGTCACCGTCTTAGCTCAGGAAGTCGTGCCTTCCTCCCCTCGGGAAGACGGCTGCAGAGCCGGATCCCTGGGCCAAGCGAGCTCCGAGACTGCAGCTGTGGGGCCCAGCGAACCAGCTCGGGGCCGCCGGCTCCGATCTCCCCCCCGGCTCCCAGGCCGCTACCCAGGGCTCTTGTGGCGTCTCTGACCCTCGCTTAACCTCGGCTGTGCCGGGATTTCCACCGTGAGCCTCCGACGGCCCTTGAACAGAACCCCGGAGAAGGTCTGTGGGTGGGGTGACCGCAGACAGCAGGGGAGAGCCCCTCTCCCTGTGGACGTCACTGAGAAGCCAGTGAGCTCGGTCTGCCTGGGAGCGTCGGGGGGGACGGGACTCCAAGGCGGGGGACCAGGGAGCCCCAGAGTGCTACCGCTGAGCGGGCCGAGCAGCGCTGGGCCCAGGGAAGTGTCGGGAGGCAGGGAGGCCGAGGGGGAGGCTGTTTCCTTGTGGAGGGAGGAGACCGGAGCCCCAGCAGGCGGGGGAAGGAGGACGGAAGTCCCAAGAGTGCAGAAGCAGAGTGATCGAGGCCGTGGTGGCCAGGTGGGCTGTGGGCGCTGGCTTGGGAGGTCCAAGAGGCCCCGAGGTCAGGGCCCCGGTCCCAGAGGGCGTGGACTGAGAGCCCAGAGCCTCTGCTGGAGACGCGGGGGACGCGCCCACCATAATCGGGACCCTGGGGACATGCGTGGACAGGAACGTGGGTCTTTCCTGTGGGTCGAGCTGGTCTCTGAAATTCCCACCTTCGAGAAAAGCCTTTGTCATGACAAGGCAGGTTTCCCCACGGATCTCAGCCCTGAGCTCAGCGGCGTGTGATCTTCTGGAAGTGCCGGACCCGCCTGCGCCTTCCCGCCCGCCTCCCGGGAGCCCGTGTGCCGTGGGCCCTCGTGAGCCCCTCGGACGAGTCAACGATGAGTCGTCGCCTCGTAGCCAGACCGGAGGGGGGCTTTCATGAGCTGGACTTCCCGCCTGCTTGTCACTTAATTTCTTGGTGTCCGCTGTTGCGTTCACGGCCCCCAACCCGCCAGCGGCCGCCTGCACATCTCATTAGCCCGCCTCGCTCGCCTCCAGCCCGTTAATCAGCCTGTTAAATACAGGACTTAACACCACGCGGAGCCATTTATCTGCGAGGCCGGCCTTCAGGGCCCGCCGCGCCCCCACGGCAGTTGAGGGAACCGTTAACACCTCACCTCCTCACCTCGCACAGCCCGGCCCCCCTCCTGCCTGGGCCCGGCCCCGCCCCCAGGGCCCTGCCCCTTCGCCTGGCTCTCCGGCTCCCCCCCGCCCCACAGCTCTGAAGGCCCGTCTTCTCTCGGTCATTAGCAGAGCGTGGGAAGTGCTCCACACGCTTCCTCAACCCCTCCCTCAACTTAGGGGCCTGGCGGGTGCCTCGGACGGCTGTTCGGAGCCGGTGGCCGTGTCTGCGTGAGCCACTGGGACTCACTGCGTCCCCAGAGGGTCCCCAGGGCTCCTTTCTTCAGATGAGAAGCTAAGGCCCCGAGAGAGTCTGACTGGCAAGCGTCACGACTCTCCGCTGGCCTCTGGACCCCCAGATCCAGACCTTTCCACGGCACCACACCAGCCACCGGCCCGGCTGGGCGAGGGCGCCTAGCTTGTCCGCTCCTGGGCCGCTGCTGGCTTCTCAGCTTTCTCCAAAGGGTCCAGACACACGGCTTGCCGGGTCTGGTTCGCCATGACCGACCAAGGCGGCAGATTGTATTTTTCTGCAGATGTGCACAGCGGTGCCCCCGCTGCATCGGCTCTTTGGCCGTTGTCCCTGTCCCTCTTCTGTCTAAATGTAAAACTGTTCTTCCCACTTGGGGCCTGGACTGGCCCTGGGGCTGCTTTAGACTCTCCGTCTGCGTGCGGTCATCTGTTCATAGCACCTGGTAGAGCCCAGGCTGGTGACATAATTTTGATGCTGACTAACTAATTCTGCTCTGTTCCGTGGCCTCGCCGTGTTCTCGGTCTGGCTCAGCTGAACAGCCAGCAGCGAGAGCCACAGCCCGGGGCGGAGCAGTCCGTGTTGAAGCACACCTGGCGAGCCCCGACGCTGGGCCACCCCAGGGTTCCCCACGGGGGCTCTGTCTCTGGATGTCTCTGGACATCTGGCAGCTCCATTCTTCCCCTTGAGTTCAGACTCCACCTCATCCTTCTTCTGTTTTGTGCGCAGTCCAGGGTCGCGATTATGCATTTCCGCCCTCTGGGCTCCTGGGGACCCAGCGCCTAGTATAGCACGTAGCATATAGTACGGTACATTGTGTGACGGCTGGAGGCCCATTCCTCCTGCTTCCAGCCCCCGCGGCCACAGCCCTTCCTGGCCAGGCAGAACTCTGTCCTTGGAGAGACAACAGAGGGGAGAGAAAGGCAGAAAGGCACTTGGGAAGCTAGGGGTCAGGAGATGAGGAAGTTTCTTTCTGGCTCCGTCACCAGGACCTAGGGGGACCTTAATCTATAAAGTTTAGGGGTCATGGGGGCCTCGAAGGATCTGGGATTCTCCATGGACTCATTAGTTTATCCACTCAGCAAATATTTACTAAACGCTGAGCTTGTAGAAGCTGGGATTTCGGTGATAGAAGGCACCATCCCTGCCCACACTGAGCTTACAGTCTGGAGGAAGACCAGCGTTAGAGAACGTAGTGGGTGTGTGATCGGGCTGCAGAGGAAAACGACCGAGGCTAAGGAGGCAGCAGAGAGAGATTGTCCCGACCTCTGGTTGGGGCGCTGATAGCAGAACACAGGGTGACCTGCAGAACGGACATTCCGGGCTCGTTCTGCAGACTGGGGCGGGAAAGGTACTCCACGGAGGAGAAGCAGCAGGTGCAAAGGCCGCAGGTCTGGAGTTCGTGGAGAGGAGAAGAAAGAGAGATGCAGACCACGCAGGCGAGCAGAGTCCCGTCGGTCAGGATGTTAGATTTTACCCCAAGAATGACTGAAGCTCTGCGGGTTGTTGCCAGAGGAGATCGGATCAGCTCTCTCCGGGTGTGGACCACAGATCGGAGGGCGTGCGAGGGGGCGTCCGCAGAGCAGCTTGGGGCCCTCCCAGAGGTCTGGAGGAGCGGCGATGTGACCAGCGTACCTAAGAGAAGGATAGGGGGCCAAGGAGACCCAGATTTCCACCCCCTGCCTGCCCACCGCATGACCCTGGAGAGACCTTACCTGTCTCAGGCCCCTCCTTGGTACCATGGCAACAACCACTGACCGTTTAGCTCCATGGAGCGGAGGTGAGAGCAGACAGAGCAAGAGGGCTCTGCACCGGTGACCGCAGAGGGCTGGTCAGCTGCGGAAACCGGACACCAGTTCACGGAGATCACAACGTCGACGTGGCTGTACCCTTGACAGATGTCAGCGGAACCCCACTTGGCCGAGAGACATGGGACCGTGGGTTCTCTCTAGGCCTCGCACCGGGAGCAGGTGCGGCAGAATCTTTTCTCTGTGGAGGAAGGACGGCATCTTTACGGAAGTCCGACTCTGATGTCACTGTGTTTGTTCTGTGTCGTGGGCAGAATACAGCGGCACACTGGCGTGACGGGGCACAGAGGAGGACCTCCACTTCCCTTCCGGGGCAGGAGATAACTCTCCACTTTTCTTCATCAGACAAGGTGATTTGATCAGCGTTTGAGCGGCTCACAGACACCATCTGGTTCACAAGCGCTGGGAGCTCTCCCAGCTCCCCCTCTGGGTCCACCAGCCCAAGATGGCGCCCACCAGGCTGTTCGCCCAACTCAAGAAAGGCATCTGCTCTGTCGCCAATGAAGCTTTTCCAAATGTGTAAAAGTAGAGCACGGCGTTGGAAGCAGGGAGACCGAGGGCCCCACCCCAGTCTACCCAGAACCCAGCGGGTGGCCCTGGACCCAGCCAGCCTCTGCAGCTTGGCTCCTAGGATAGAAGGACGATGACCTTGGACCTCCCGGGAGGTGGAAAGAGCTCCGGAGGAAGGGCTGGGGTCGTGCTGTAGGGTGCCACACAGGCTTACTGATTCCTACGTGTTTCTAATTCCTTCGACACCACGACTGAATCTTCTTTAAGGTATATATTTTAGTATTTTTAATTAACTTACAGTAAAATTCGCTGGTTGTGACATACAATTCTGTGGGTTTTGATGAGTGCAGTCACAGAGCCACGACCACCGTCAAGACAGAACAACAGTCCCGTCGCCCAGAAAGCTGCTCCCTAACGCTGCTTAACACTCCCTTGCTCTCTGCCACCTCCCGAATGTCATATAAATGGCATCGCACAACGGACAGCCTCCGGGTCTGGCTCCTGCCACCCAGCAGAGTGCACCGGAGACACACGCAGGGTTCTCGTGGGTCCATCGTGTGCCCCCCCTCGTGGCTGAGTAGTCGTCCTCCGTTTGGAGGGCCCGCGGTTTGCCCCCCCACTCACCAGCTGCAGGACGCTCGGGTTGTATCTAGTTTCTCGCTCTCACGATGAAAGCTGCCAGGCATATTCACGTTCAGGCTTTTGTGGGCTTGCGAATTTTCATCTTCCTGGGACGAACATCCAGGCGTGGACTGCTAGGTCATGTAGCAAGTGTGCATTTAACTTCCGTAGACTCTGCCGCTGATTCCCAGAGCCGCTGTGCCGTTTCGCGTCCCTAGGAGCTGTGTGAGTGTCTCAGCTGCTTCACGTCCTTGAAGTTGTGCGTTGGTGTGTGCTTTTTTAATTTTTGCCATTCTCGTGGATGAGGTGGTGGTGTCCACACACACACACACACACACACACACACACACACACACGTGCTCGAGCCCCTCAGGGTGGAAGTAAGGAATGGGGTGAGCAGGGCGAGAGGCGGACTCAGGCCTCCGTGCCGACAAGAAGAGAGCATTGTCAAGGTGAGACAAAGTGAGCGGAAGGGGCCTGTTCTATGTAGTAGCGCACTTGCCTGATTCCATGAACCGTGACGTGGGAGCACCTACTTGAACCCTTGCCCCAGGCCCCCAACGTGGTCTGACTTTCACTTCAAGGAAAAGTTAATGCAGACTTGGCTGGTTTTGAGAAGAAGAAATCCGGAGAGCGGAAGGACTGTTTGGTGTTACTCTGGCCTCGTTCCGCCTGTTCGGAAATGCAGCGGCGACATCTCGGCCTGCTCTCCGCCCATCGCGGGGAGCCCGGCGGACCTCCTCCTCGCCATCAACATGGTGCAGACCTCCTCCTCGCCGTTTAGGAAGCTCCCTCATCCTGTTCCAAGGGCCTTCAGAGCGCGCTTGGAATCAAGGTGAAACAAATTAGAATTTCCAAATACGCAATTGGCTGCAAGAGTCTGGGTCTAATCAGACCAAGAGGGGCTGATGTAGAAAGACCTGATCTCCCTCCAGTCTCCAGAGCGCTGTCTCCAGAACGACTCTTAGCATTTGGCTTAACTGGGATCCACCAAAGAGACTGCAGAGGCGGGTCAGCCAGCCCAGTGCATGCGCCCAACATGGCCCGATCCGTTCTTGACGCCCTCACAGGAGCCCGGACCACCTCGTGTATTTAAGAGAAGATAGGTCTGCGAGCAGGACAACGGGAACTGTTGCTCACTCAGATTTTGAACAATGGTTCCTTTCATGGTTGTCACGCTGTCCTCCGGATCACCCCTGCTCCCACCAAGAAGCCGACACCTCAGTTCATCTCCAACAAAATGGCAAGGGTTGCAAAACAAGGGGTCCAATTATCGGTTGCCCCTGACTGCCAAGTGATATTTGAGCAGGTCTGGTCTGCAGGGGACGAGGCTGGGAGCGGGTCCTTGCAGACTGGGACCCCCTCCTCCCCTGGACTGCGGCGAGCTGGAGATGGGCTGTGGGGTGCTGGCTCCAGCAGGATCCGCATCCTGAGAGGGCGCGCCCCGACGGAAGGGGTCCGTGCAAACCCTGCTTGACCAGGAGGAGGGTCTCAGAGGCACACGCAGTGTTCAGCTGTGCTTCCGACTCTTCAGTTCCAAGGATAACAAGGCTCAGCCACAGAAGCCAGGAAGGAGCCCTGCTCTTCAAAATGCCAGCGCGTCGGTGGGTCCAGTTGCCGTTTCCCAGGAACTCCGCAGAGCTGCTCACACATCTGCTGCTTCGTGTGATTCCATGCAGTTCGGGTCATGTTCTCTAGGAAAACCGTGAACAAATACACAATGAGAAAGGACGCCTGGAGGAGCTCGGAGAAAGACGGTAACTGAAAGTCTTGTCTTTAAGTCCAAAGCAATCAGAAGAAAAGAACTTAAAACAATGACAGCAGAAGTCAAGAAAGTGAACGCAGGACATCAATAGACAAAATCAACAAAACCGAAATCTGACTCCTTGGAAAGACCGATAAATCTGGCAAGTCCTTAGGTTAACAAAGAAAAAGGAAAGAAAACACGATCACCGACCTCAGACGTGGAAAAGGCTCATCTCTAATGATCTCACGCACATTAAAAGGATAGAGAATTATCGTGAGCAGCTCTACCCCAAACCTGATGCCAGGATGAAATGGATCGCTTCCTGGAAAACTACCAAAATCCACACAAGAAGAAATAGACAGCGTGGAGAGACCTGTAACTACTAATGAAAATTAATCAATAAAAAATAATCACATAACACAGCACCAGACCCAGACGATTACACTGGTGAATTCTACCAAACATGTAAGGAAGAAATATTGTCAATTTCCTGCGAATTCTCCCAGAAAGCAGCAGAGGAAACAGTTCCAATGCATTCTATGAGGCCAATATTACCCTCGTCCCAAAAGCAGATAAAGAATTAAAACAAAGAAAAACGACAGAGGAGTATTTCTTATGCGTACATGCAGAAAGTCTTAACAAAACATTAGCAAATCCAATTCCACAATGTAGCAAAGGAATTACACACCACAATCAAGTAGCATTTACTCCATGTATGCAAATTGGCTCAACACTCAGAAATCAGTTTGGGTAACGCCCCACACCAGTAGAATGGAAAGACTAATGATGGATCGGGGAAAAATGTTTACAAAACTCTGGTCTGAGCTGACCTCCAGACGCCTCCAGCCCTCTCCTCGGACCGGCTGTGCATCAGGAGTGAAGCCTAATGGGAACCGTGGACTCTGCGGGTTTATCGATTGTTAATAACCGTGCCCACTGCGGTTCCGGGCACTGACAGTGAGGGGACTGTGTGGGGGCAGCGAATCTATGAGAAGCCTCTGTGCCCTCCTCTCGGCTTTGCTGTGAACCTGAGACCGCCCTAACAGATAAAATAAAAATTAAGGCTAATAAACTATAAATTAAATTTTTAAAAGAAAAGAAGGAGGAAGGCAGGAGAAAGGGAGGGAGGGAAGAAGGAAAGAGAAGGAAAGGAGGGAACGAGCATATGTCAAAGTGACAAAGGAGCCACTGAAAGTGTGCCCAGTGGCCAAAGCAGGAACAACATGAACAAAAAAATCAAGTAAAATTGGATTATAACCCAAAGTATAAAATAAATATCCACGAATCCATAATAAGTGACTGTTAAAATGAAAGAGTAAGAAGAGACAAATGTGCATCATAATGACTTCAATGATAGCAGGAAAGGGAAAAAGGAGAAACTTCACGGTGGAGAAACAGACAAAACACTGTTTCAGCCACGTGAGCAAGGCCGTCACCGCTGGACGTGAATCACGTTGGTAGCCGGGCACCCGGGGGGCTCAGTCGGTGAAGCTTTCGACTGCGGCTCAGGTCATGATCTCACAGTTCGTGGGTTCGAGCCCTGCATCGGGCTCTGTGCTGACAACTGGGAGCCTGGAGCCTGCTTCGGATTCTGTCTCCCTCTGTCTTGCCCCTCCCCTGCTCATGCTCTGTCTCTCTGTCTCTCTGTCTCTCTCTCAAAGATAAATAAACATTTAAAAACAATTTTTAAAGTCATGTTGGCAGCATGCACTCTTGATGGAAATGGCACTTTTTTCCTGTAGCCTTGTTTCCAAAACCCCATAATCCCAATCTAGTCATAAGGAAACACATCAGACAAATCCCTCTGGAGAAGCAGACTGCAGCGCACCTGGCCTGTGCCCCCCACACTCTCAGGGCGTCCAAGACAAGGAAGCTCAGAAATTGTCCCAGCCAAGACCATCGACATGACGACCACGGGCGGTGTGGCACCCGGGATGAGGTCCCAGGACAGAAAAAGGAGATGAGGCAAAAACTAAGAAAATCTGAATAGAGCGAATAAACTTTGATGGAAAACAATGTATCAAAAATAAAGAATAAAGATATTGAAAACCCAGTGTATCCATATTGTCTCACGAATTGTAACAAATGTAGCGTGGTAGTGTAGACGGGAAGCCGGGTAACTGCCTGGAGGTGTATGCACTCTGTTAGGAGTTGAATTTTTCTGTAAATCTGAACTTCTAAAAATCATGTCAATTGTTGTTATTTGTTTTTTGTTTTAGTTTAAGCAAGAAGTGGGGAGAAAGACAAACTTCATCGGGAGGTTATGGACTTTCTGAGAAGACCGTGGATTGTCCCAGCGCTTGGACGGGCATTTCCAGCGATCTCATTCGGTCCCTGGTAACTTGGGATCAACACCGCAAACCTCCGCACCCGGGCGCTGCTCCAACGCCCCAGTGACAAAGAAAAGTCCAGCTCTCTCCCTTTCCCCGCTGGCGCGGCCTGCGGGGTCTGGGCTTTCCCTGCCCGTACCCACTGAGGAAGTCGCGATGCTCACATTTCTCCGACGGTCTCAGTCCAGGGCTCTGCGGTCCTTGCCAGCAGACCGCACGCCCACCTCCCCGGCGCCCCCCGCCCCACGATCACACTTACCAGCCGCTTGCGGGCTGTGTGGTCTTCCTGCCTTTCGGCTGAAGGTCGCCGCGGGCATTCCCAGCTTCCAGTGTGCTGTGCACCTGCGGGGACACCTGCGGGGACACCTGCCGGGACACCTCCGGGAACACCTCCGGGGACACCTGCGGGGACACCTGCGGGGACACCTCCGGGGACACCTGCGGGGACACCTGCCGGGACACCTGTGGGGACACCTGCGGGGACACCTGCCGGGACACCTCTGGGAACACCTCCGGGGACACCTGCCGGGACACCTGTCGGGACACCTGTGGGGACACCTGCCGGGACACCTGTGGGGACACCTGCGAGCCGGTGCGTCTTTGCTGCTTCGTCAAAGATTCACTCCTCAGCTGTGTGTTTTGGAAACTTGCTGAACTTCGAAGTGACATACTTCCTGCAAAGGACACGCATATTCTTGTCGAGTTCACAGAAACATAGACATAATTTACGCTCAGCAAAGTGCAGGAACCTCAAGTCATTAGTTCATCTCAATGAATCTTTACAAACGAATGAACTCCTGTCACTGATACCAGGCTCCGGAGACGCAGCACCGCCAGCCTTGTGCGTGTGCGTGCATGGGTGCGTGTGCTCATACATGTGCGTGTGCGTGCATGGGTGTGTGTGCTCATACATGTGCGTGTGCGTGCATGGGTGCACGTGCTCATACGTGTGCGTGTGTGTGCATGGGTGTGCGTGCTCATACGTGTGCGTGTGTGTGCGTGGGTGCGCGTGAGCATACGTGTGCGTGTGAGACCCGCCGGCTGGAGCGGAGGGCAGGCTCCTCACCCCCTCTGCTCTGAGCTGCGGGCACGTGTCTGCTGTGCCTCCAGCTGCGCGCCACCCTCTCAGCTCGTCCGTGTCCTGCCCGTGGGAGCCCACCCTGAGTGCTCCCTGGGGACGCCTACATCGATTCAACACCACTGTTTCCTCAGACACATAACCAACCTCCTGAACCTACGATCTTCCAGTAAGGAGGCTGATCACGATTGCCGGATCATCTTGAAAAACAATCCTATTCCTTGTAGCAGGACCTACCTGACCCCGGTCTCGTCTTCCAGGGAGCGGTTCCCACGGCGAGGGTGGGGGAGGGGAGAGGATTATCACCACACAGACTGCTGAGCTCCACCGCCAGGCTTTCTGATTCCGTAGGTCGGGGTGGGGTTTGCATCTCTCACAGGCTCCCCGGTGACACTGGGGCTGCCCTGGGGGGGACCGCCCTCAGAGCCTCCGTGTCCCGGGAGGCCAGGCTCCCGCCTGCTGGAGGTGTCACACCAGGAGCTGCGGCGCAGGGAAAAGCAGGCTGTGCTCAGCCCCCCCCTCCCCAAGACCCTCCAGGAGGTCCCCCGTCTGCCATCTTTACTGAGAGAGGAAGGAGTCCTTCCCAGGACTCAGAGCTTCCAGATCTTTCCACCGGCTTGGGCACCCTTTCCCGGACCTAGGACTCTGGCAGACGTCCTGGACAGTGAGGGCCTGGGGTCCCTTACAGAGATGCTCACAGCGTCGCAGGTAAGCCACAGGCTTCGGGGCTGAAATTAAGGCATTTCTCAAGGGGGCTTGTGTGGGTTCACACAGCTCAGTGGAGACGGGGTGCGGAGCGTGGGTCAGGCCCTGGCGGCCGCCGCACTTGGAGAGGCCTGCCCTGGGATGGTGAGACTGTGGGTGGACAGCTACGCTCCGGGCAGCCCCTTGGGATTCTCTCTCCCTCTCTCTCTGCCCCTCCCCTGCTCGCTCTCTCTCAAAAATAAACAAACTTTTTTTTAAAAAGATAAATCATGTTTGGAGGGCAATCAGAGTGACTGGACTGTGACCCGAGCGTGTCTGACTACCGGGCCAGTGACCTCACTGGAGAGTGACATCTGCGCGCCCAGAGGCTCCACCTGGCGGGACGTGTGGACGCCCAGGGCGCCAGGGAGACGCTTCGTGTGACGGGCCTGCAGCGCGGTGAATGGTGTACTTTCTAGAAATTATTCCGGGTTCGTGGGTCATAATTCAAAATCCTTGACCCACTTCCAAGCAGGCGAGAACAGCCCATTATAAGCAAGCGCTCCTCTCTCCTAAACGAGAGGAGCGGGGCAATGATTGGTGTTTTTTAATTTGAGAGAGAGAGAGAGCATGTGTGTCAGCAGGGGAGGGGCGGGTGGAGGCAGGGGGAGAGAGGGAGAGACTGAACCCTAAGCAGGCCCTACGCTCAGCACTGAGCCTGACGTGGGCTCCATCCCCAGACCCTGAGATCAGGACCTGAGCCGAAATGAAGAGTCAGACACTCAACAGACCGAGCCCCCAGGCGCCCCTGGGACGATGATCTCTAAGTGACCCCCCCCCCCCGCCCCGTGTCCAGGGATGTCCTGCTTGGTGGCGTTTGCTCTTTTGAAGTGAAATGACCTTCCCCTTCTGAGACGTCAGTAAACTGGAACGTTCCCCTGGGCGCCCCCCAGGGAGGAGGCTCACCTGTCTGTGCCCCATGTTCCGGAAGTGCCCTGCACCTGTGAGCAACCCGACACGGAACTTCCAACTAGACCCTTGGCAGCAGAATTTGCTGAAGAGGGGACGGGAGAGAAAATGAGTGGCTCTCCCGACCCTGTGTCCCCAGGCCTGCTGGCTCCTGGTGTCGTGGCCCCTGCGGGAAGACAGCCCCTGCTCCCTGCACACCGTCAGGGGCCACTCTGTCACTCTGTGTCACTCTGTGTCACTCAGGGGAACACGGGCCACCCGGGGGCGGGGGGGCTCCCTCTGTGGCCATCCCCCTGAGAAGGGGAGGGTGAGGACGGCGGGTTTGCACACAGTGGGGGACAGAAGGCGACAGTGCAGCAGGTGCAGAGATGACACGGAGCCGTGTCGGGTGGGCTCAGGGCCCGGGTTTCAGAGTCCCCCAGAGCCCGCCAGGAATGCTGGTTCTTGTCTGTCCCCAACGGAGACATCTCGGCAGATTACCAACCCGGCTCAACCTGATCAGTCACCTGTAAACCGGATGTTGTCATGAGAATCAAGCGGCACACTGCTGTCTCGAAAATTAGATGCCAGCTGTATACACACCCCCCACAAATAGATGCCAGCTCTATACAAACAAACCCCCACAAATAGATGCCAGCTGTATACACACCCCCACACAGAGATGCCAGCTGTATACACACCCCCACACAGAGATGCCAGCTGTATACACACCCCCACAATGAGCCTAAGTACTGTTATGCTCAGAACTGCGGTGAAGGCCTAGGGGTCTCTCCCGGCTGGAGTTCATGTGCAGGAGAACGCGAGGGTCCTCCCAGCCAGTCCCCTGTGCCGACTGCGCGGACACTCAGGCACTTGCTGGAAGTTTGCTAAGTGAAGGAAGAGCACCCCGCACCCCGTGCCCCGCACCCCGCGCCACGCCCTCCTTGCTCGCCTGCGTCTCCTCGTCCCCACAAAGATGGGGCTGCATCAGGCCGGGGGCTGCGGAACGGTGACAGTTGATTCCCTGGATGGAGAAGCCCCCAGAATCCTGCCTCCTGCCTACGATGCGAGGGACCCCCCCTTGGGCTGTGAGGGACACGGATGTCCCCTGTGGGACGGCCACCATGTTGCCCCCCACGGGACCTCTGTAATTCATCGAGGGACAGCTCTGCCTTTGGCGAGGGGCTTTCAGAGCACCCTCTAGGCGGCCAATCCGTGCCCCCCGGGCGGGACAGAGACCCCACAGCACCTCGCGCCGCCCAGCTCGGGCTGCCTGCCGCATACGGGGTCCATGTTGACTTGCCTCCTCCCCTAAGAGCTCCCACCCCTGAACCCCCAGAAAACCTGCCCTGTTCCTCAGGCACGCGTGCTTCCTGCCCCCCTCTCCGCCCCCCAAACACCCCCACCTCCACACCCTGCTTTCTGCTGAGCCGGACAGCGGTCCCCAGGCAGCAGTGACCGCTTGGCCACCGACCAGCTGAAGCCACGAACGCATTGACTCAACCAGTGAGGGGCCGGTTCCGGACGGTTTGTTACCAGAACAGCATAGGCAGGGCCGTCTCGACCTTGGCCTCCCACACCCTAGTCTCATGATATGACCCCAAACCGGAGGGACCCGGGGACAGTCAGGAGCCGAGGTTGCTCTGTCGCGGGAAAGCCGACCCTGAAATACACCTAAGCGGCTTTCGAGTTGCAGCCTGCCCCCTAAGGGGACCTGGGGGACGTCCCCGTCCCACCGGAGCAGGAAGACAGGTGAGTCACCGTCCTGGGCGCCTCCTAGCACACGGGAGCCTCCGTCCTGCAGGACACAGAGGCGGGTGCGTCCAGCCTCGAGAGCCGCTCCTCTGAGACCACCCAGCCGCCATGGCCCCGGGAGCGCCCCAGCGGCCTGCCGGACTTGGAGCAGACAGCCGGAGCCCGCCGCCACCGTCGGCTTGGGGGGCGCACGGGCCCCGGGGTACAGCCCCGCCGCCTGCTCTAAGGACAAGGCTCTGTCCTCTTGCCTGAGCACAAGCCGCGCTTCGCTCCCCGGACTTCGTTGGAAACCCATTTCGCCCGAGGTCTCTCCTCTCTTCGGAATCCCCACCGCGCCCACCCGCTGGGCACGAGGTGCTGAGCCACGGTGCGTAAACATGCGTCACACACTTCTCTTCCAAAGAAAATGAACCGCTAAAACACAGCTCCCCTACATCTCCCCTCTGCTCTGCCTCCCCCGCTCCGTCTCTCCGCGTGCCAGCCGTGACCTTGATGCTGAGGCCCCCTCTCCGACTCCCACCCTGTCCTCCGAGTCACTTCCACAGAGTGAGCGTCCCCACCTGGTGTCAGAGGGCTCCTCAGATGCGTCAGCCTGAGAAACAGCGCACGTACCTTCCTCTCAACCCGCCTCTCTCCCTGCGCGCCCCTCCGGGAACACACTTCCGGGAGAGCCGAAGACGTGCCAGCCGCCCAGGCTCTGCTCTCTCCTTTCTCTAACACCCAGTACTTATCTGGGGACGAAGTCTTAGTGATTCTTAAGCATTTCTTTTCTTTTTAAAAATATTCCCTTTATTAGCATCAATCACAATCCATAGACCTCAATACCAGGCTCTTCTGAAAGCTGAGTGCTAAGCAGTAAATGTATTTTCTCATTTTGGACTTACCTTACTCTGCCCCAAAATATTAGTATGTATTGTATGTAGCTGGGCCCACTTCCATGATCAGCCCGGGTATGTAAATATAGGAACTCAGTTCCTCCTGCTGTGTATTCAGAAGCAAGGCCCCACAAAGATAGACCCAGATAAGAATGATTTTATAAGAAATTATTTTATGCACAAAAGGTTGGTTAGTTCAAACGCTAAAGTAGGGATCGGAGTAGGGGCGCCTGTGGGCTCAGTTGGTCGAGTGTCCAGCTCCTGGTTTCAGCTCAGGTCATGATCCCAGAATCATGGAATTGAGCCCCGTGTCCCCCCTCCCTCTGCCCTCCCCCATGCTGGCTCTCCCCCATGCACTCTCTCTCTCTCTCTCTCTCTCTCTCTCTCTCTCTCAAATAAAAAAAATTAAAAGTCTTCACTCAAAGAAATACGTTTCAAGTAGGGACGCAAGTAAATAAGGGATATTTTCATCTAGAAACAATTTATAAAAAGTTCTAATCCATAATTGGTTTTTCCAAAGTGGTTTCAGGGAGAGATAAAACCTCAATGCGAGCTTCAAGATACTGTGAGGGACTTTCCCTTCTGCTCATGATGCAGTAACTAGAAAAAGACTTCCCCTCCCGGTAGAAAATTGGACAAACTTATAAAAACACTTTCTTAAAAAGACGTTGGGCTCAGGCTGTAATCTCTGGGAGAAGGGGAATGCGTGTGAGCAGCGGGCCTCATGGTGGCTCTGAATCTGTATCTGGAGGCGTGTTCTGAGCGCAGAACGCAGCCCGAAGCCTTGCTGCCTTGAGGAGCGAGGCACCAGAGCGCCAGAGCACTGCGTGGGTAGAACCTTCGGGCAGAGAGGCAGAGAGAAGGGAGCGGCACAGAGAAAGGGCCGCAAGTCTCAAAGGCGTCCCCTGAGGCCTCTTGCGTGTACGGTGTGGCTCCATGTCGCAGGCGGAAATTCTAGGGACTCAGGATCAGAACAGTCCCCAGAACGCACGCAGCGTCCGGAGTTCTGATCAGACAACGTGGATGGGACAGCTGGGGAGTAAAGGCTCACTGAGAGGTTCCCCCACGAAGGTTATAAACAAGCCGCAAAATGTTAGGAGGACTCACAGGCACCTCAAGGGCCCGACAGACAACCTTCACTCTTTACAGGGAGAGAACACAACCCAGCGCTCAACAACACGTGCGCGATGTCCCGCAGCGGACCAAAAATCCCTGCACACGGTAGGAACCAGCTACGCACTCTCTCTCCAGGAGAAAGATGAGTCAGGAGAAATAGACGACAGGATTACGGAATTAGAGGAGAAGGGATTTTCTGGCAGCGGTCACGGGTATGCCCATGCTGCTCAGGGATCTAAAGGAAAATGTGAGAAAAGAGATCAAAGAAATACAAACAAATAAATAAGATAAAATTTATAGCTACGAAAAAGACAACATCCAAGAGGAAATTCTTAATGAGATTATCAGTAGATTCAACATTTAGAAATTAGACGAATGAACCTGAATACATTACCATAGAAATTACCCGATTAAAGCATCAGGGGTAAGAAGACCCAAAGCAAACGAGCAGAGCCTCAGAAACTTGAGTCCACGCCCATCCGTCCAGCACGCGAGTAGAAGGAAAGGAGAGGGGAGGGAAAATAATGCCTGAAGATATAATGCTTGAAGTTTTTACAAATTTGGTATAAATTATAAACATAAATTATAAATCCATAGATCAAAACAACAACAATAAGCCCCAACCAGGAGAAATAAGTGTATAATGAGGTGTGTCTATCGTTACAGTATCACGGAGTCTTCGCACTCCCCGCACCCCTGCCGGGCTCCATCCACTCATCCCTCCCTTCCCCTCCCCCGACTCGCCTTTCTGTCGTCTGCATCACGTCGCCTTTTCCAGAAGGTCGTACAGCATGCAGTCTCTTCAGATTTCCATCTTCTGACTTGCAATCTATCACTTGGTGAGACGCATTTAAATTCCTCTATGTCCTTTCATGGCTTGTTAGCTCATTTCCTCTTCGTGTTAATAGTCCATTGTCCAGATGCACCACTATCTACTGAATCCATTCACCTCCTAAAGGACATCGGGGTTGCTTCCAAGTTCCGGCCGCTATGTACGGAGCTGCTATCGACACCCACGCGCAGGGTTTGGTGCGAACACAGCTTTCCAGCTCCGTTGCGTAAATGCCAAGCAGTTCAATTTCTGCATCACATGGGAAGAGTCGACTTGGTTTCCTAAGAAGACACTGGGCTGTCCTCCCAAGTGCTGCTGTCCCTCGTGTTCCCACCAGCCGGGAGCAAGAGCTGCCGCCGCTCCGCACCCTCCGCCACATCTGGCCGTGTCCGTGCTGCGGATCGGGGCCATGAGAGTAGGTGTGCAGCATACTGCTCTAGTTCGCATTTCCTGATGACACATGGTGCCAACATCTTTTCCTACGTTTATCTGCCATCCGTGTGTCTTCTCTGGCGAGATGTCTGTCAAGGTCTTCGGTCCAGTTTTTAATCGGGCTGTTTATTTTGCTGTTGTTGAGTCTCAAGGGGTCCTCCTTGTGTGTTTCGGAGATTAGTCCTTCATCAGATGTGTCCTTAGCAAATATTTTCTTCCAGGCTGTGCTTTGTCTTCTCATTCTCTTGACATCGTGTTCCGGAAAGCAGATCTTTTTGACTGTAATGGAATCTAGCTTGTCCATTATTTCTTTCTGTGCTGATCATGTCTGTGCTGAGGTGTCTAAGCAGTCAGCTCCACACTCGGTGTATGTAGGTTTTCTCCTAGCTTATCTTCTAGGTGTTTTATATTTTCGAGTTTCGCATCTCAGTGGAAGGTGTGGTCCATTTTGAGTTGGTTCTTGTGAGGGGCGTAAGGTCTGTGTCTAATGTTTTTGCGGGTGAAGGTCCTGTTGTTCCAGCGCCATTTGTTGAGAAGATTATTGGCTCCATCGTGTTGCCTTTGTTCCTTCGTCAAAGATCAGTTGACCGTATTTATGGGGTTCTGTTTCTGGCCTCTTTACTATGGCCCGTTGGTCTATTTGTCTGTTCTCCTGCCAACACCACACTGTCCTGATTACCGTGGTTTTACGGTAAGTCGTGAAGTCAGGTTGTGTCAGCTCTCCAGCCTTGTTCTTCTCCAACAATGTTGTGTTCGCTGCTGTGGGTCTCCTGCCTCTCGGTGTAAACTTCAAAATTAGCTTGTCAATATCCACAAAATAACTCACTGGGATTTTGCTTGCACTATAGACCAACTTGGGGAGAACTGGTATCTTGCT
This sequence comes from Mungos mungo, assembly GCA_004023785.1. Classification (NCBI taxonomy): domain Eukaryota; kingdom Metazoa; phylum Chordata; class Mammalia; order Carnivora; family Herpestidae; genus Mungos; species Mungos mungo. The sequence goes on from PISW01007699.1 coordinate 70,448, forward strand.
AATATTGAGTCGCCCAGATCCATTAACATGAAAACTCCCTCCATTTCTTCAGGTCTTTGAATTCATTATTCAGTTTTGTAGTTTTTCTCATATAGATTTCATACATCTTTTATTAGATTTAAGTCTAAGGATTCCATCGGAAGGGGGGTGCTAATGTAAGTGGTATTGTGTTTTTAACATCATATTCCACGTGCCCATTGTTGGCATGTAGGAAAGCAGTCGACTTTTCTGTATTAATTTCCCTCCTGCAATGTGGCTACAAGCACTTAGCTCCAGGAGGTTCTCATCAGTTCTTCCGGATTTTCCACGTGAACAATCATATCATCTGTGAACAAAGGGAGTTCCATTTCCTCTCCGCAGGAACACGTCTATACACCATTTATGCCTTTTGTTTTTGTGTTTGTGTTTGGTCTTATTGCATTGGCTCAGACTTCCAGCACAATGTGGAAAAGGAGGTGTGAGAGGGGAGATGCTTGCCTTGTTCCCAGTTTTAGCGGGAAAACTTTGTTTCTCACCATTAAGGATGGCAGTAGCTGTAGGTTTCGTAGATATTCTTTATCAAGTTGAGGAAATTCCCTTCTATTCCTAGTTTACTGAGAGTTGTATCATCCGTGGGGGTTGGGTTTTGTCCAAAGCTTCTTCTGTATCTATTGATAATGATCATGTGAATTTTCTTTTCTAAACCGCTGACGTGACGGATCACAGTGATCGATTTTTGAATGTTATTCAACTCTGTAACCATAGTTATTTCCTTTCTCTGTTGTTCATCTCTAACTCCTACTGATCAACACCTCACTCTCGTCCCAGATCAGGACTTTCCATGTGGGATTTCTTAATCTTGATTCATCTTCCGGCTCCCTAGAGTAGGTGTGACGTCACTCTTTACTGGTGTCCGGTCCGCCTCTGCCTTCCTGAGAACCGTTTCACACTTGTTTTCACGCACAAAGATTGCAACACACGGCCGTGTTCAGTTCTGAAAGCCGAGAGGCGTCGTCGGGCGCTGACAGACCGAGACGGGAACGCGGGTCATACTGTCACGGTCCCGAAATGTCTTACTGACTCTTGTTCTGTGGGTCTTTAGCTGGTTAATACAGATGTAGGGCCAGCAATCCTACACCCCCTGCTGGCCTGATGCCCTCTCGTGCTTAGCCTCCCGCCTCCTGGGCGAGCCCGTCGCCCTCTGAGTGGGAAGAGACACCCCCTCCCAGCTCTCCAGTCCTTGCGCACCCTGGGCGGGTGCAGGAGCTGCTGTCCCATCGGCTGAAGTGGGAGGAAGGGAGGATGTGAGTGAGGCGGATCATGACTCACCTACTCTTTTCGTCACCTCTGCCTAGAACCCACAGTCGGGCTGGGACAGAGCATCCCTCGTACTCACCCCCTTCCCTCCACTGGGATGTGATGCTCTGTTGCAGCGGGGAGAGAATGTCTCGTCTCGGGCGGAGCTGCTCAATGCCACCCTACCCTACGAGGGGCTTTATCGATAGCTATTTCCAGAGACTTCCGTGTTGTTGGATTTTGCACACTTAGTTCTATTCACCGGGGCAGGGGGCGCACTGCTTGGTGATTTGGAAGTATTCCCGTTTGCTTTTTACTTAGGAACACTTGCCAAGCGGCCGCAGGTGTCGGCTGTCCCGGAATTCGTAAAGCCCGTGTTCTCTCCCGAGGCCTCCTCCAGCCGGAACGGCCTTGTGTGGTTCATCCCGCTCGCTTTTGTTGAAGAGGCTGAGGCCAAGCCGCCAACCAATCCTGCCCAACACCCTCTACGTTCTCAGAGCCAGACTCTGGCAGCTTTTCCAGGATTCTTCCCCGCACAGCCCAGCGTGCGCCGGGCGTGTGGAGCATGCCCTGTCTAAAACAAATGCCCGGTCCGGGCATCTATATCAAATTTTCTAAAACCCGATGCCCGGTCCAAGTACGGCGCGCCTGGTCCCTAACCCGCAGCCCCAGCGCGCCTATGCCAGCTCTGGGCGTGCCTCCGGTCCGGGCCAACGCAACGCCTCCATCCCGGCGGCCGGCCGGCTGCCGGCTCCAGGCGCGCCTAATGGACACGCCTCCGCAGAGGTTCCTTCACCTGAGGGGAGGGAGAGAGGAAAGGAATAGGGAACGCGCAGAGTAAAGACGACGACACTCACGGTTTTCCTGGTCAGTCGAAGAGAGAGAGAGTTTATTCGAAAGGCCGTCCTATATAGGCTTTTAGGGCGAAGATATCCAAATAGCTGACCCACATCAGTACCAGGTGAATAGAGTCGAAAATGCATAATCAATGAACATTTGCCTCAGCGATATGGGGGGCGGGGGAGCAGCACTAAATACGGTTTTGATCTTTGTGTGCCCCTGCCCTTCTGCATCTGTCTCCGCGGGGCAGGCGCCAGCTGGCAAACACCGGCCTCCAGAAGAAATCTTGTTTACTGGTTTGCTCTCCGGAGAGAGAAAATCCTAGCCTGAGGCAAAAGGAAGGCTTGGCCCCTGACAATGCCCGTCCCTCGGGCATGGGAATGGCGTCTAAGAAAGAGCTTCCTTCCTAAAAGGATTAAGATCCCAAATGTTTGGAAATATGCAGCAGGTTGACATCTTCTGCACGTAACTGCCATCGGGGTGCAGGCTGGGCTCGGGGATGAGGCCGAGTGGCTGCCCGCCTGGTGCCGCCACCGCCCGCCCGCCACGGCCCCGCCAGAGCCCTTGCCTTCGCTCTCACTCAGACGCACACACGGGCCAGGCACACGTCAAACACAAGATGCGTCTTCGCTTAGCGCCAGACGGAAAGGGGGGAAACTGCTCCCTTAGAAATTCAATCTATCTTCTTACACATTAGGTTTGGACAGTTTCAGCTCTTGCCCAATTTTATCAATTCTTTAGCCCATTTAAGCAAAAGCCATGGAGCCCGGCTCTTTAGAATTGGACCCGCACGCTTGAAAGCCTTGCTGCTTCTGGTTTTTCAGAGACGGAAGCGTCCTGAAGCCTGAGGCGGTGACCCGTCCGCTACACAGCAAGGAAAAATGTGTACGAAGCCATTTTTAAATTAATTGGGAGTAGCAACTTTTCAGACAATGTTGAGGCTACTGGGAAAACTGGGGGGGGCGGGGGGACTCGGATCGAGTCCCGGGTGTGCAGGCTGAAACGACAAACGTCGGAAGTTATTCAAGCGAATTGGCTTTCAAATGACCGCATCTGACACGTTCAGGTACAGAAGGTGCAGAAACTGCTCCCTGGATAGAATTCTGGCCAGATTTTTAAAAATACCTCGGGGACAACATTTTCTTAGGGCTTCCCTCCCAGACACGGTCTTGACCCTCCCAGGCGTGAGTGCATCCGCCCTTTCTGAAGAGGTGCAGGATCGCTGCCGTTTCTGCCTGGAATTTTGTGCCCTCCCCGCGCCCTCCCCGCGCCCACCCCATGCCCACCCTGTGCCCTCCCCACGCCCACCCACCCACCCTTCCCGTCCAGCACCAGTTCCGCCCCTTCACGGACCCAGTGAGGGGTCAGCCTGTGCTCCGGCCACCCCAGAACCCCTTGCCCAGCCACTCTCACCCGTGACTGAAAACACCTTGTCCCCCTGGGCACAGGGCTGTGCCTGCCTTGTCCACCCCTCCTTCCTCAAGCCCCGGCCAGCTTTGCACGGGGGTTTGGTTAAGACAGAGATGGTTAAGGGGCGCCTGGGGAGCAGTCAGTGGAGCGTCCGACTTTGGCTCAGGTCAGGATCTCACGGTTTGTGGGTTTGGCCCTACCACAGGCTCTGTGCTGACAGCTCAGACCTGGAGCTACTTTGGATTCTGAGTCTCCCTCTCTCTCTGCCCCTCCCCGCTCATTCTCTCTCTCTCTCTCTCTCTCTCTCTGTCTCTGCTCCTCCCACATGTGTTCTGTCTCTCAAAATAAATAAACATTAAATATTTTTAAAACGACAGAGACAGTTAAAGCAGTCATGAGGGGAAGGAGGGAGGAAATGAGAAAGGACAAGGACCTTAGGAAGATGCTAGGTTTGTGTTCCGGAAAGACACGTTGCTGCCGTGTCCCAGGCCAGACGCCTCCCAGCCCTTGACACAGAGAGCTTCGAGGGGGCCCCGCGAGTCTCTGGGATGCCCTCCTCCCACCTCCCAGCCCCCCGTCGGGGCCGCTTCTCACCCCAGGGGTCTCACGCTGTCTCCTCAGCTGCTGCTCCCGTGGTGACAAGGACCGGGCACAAGACCGCAGCTGTGGCCCTCTGCAGTGTGGGCCTCAGTCGCCCGGACCCGGGAGCAGCCCAGGGTCCATCAGCCGTGAATGGGCAGAGAAGATGTGCTTTACGTGTGCAGGGGAATATTATTCAGCCACAAAAGTGAAGAAAATCCCACCAGTTGCAACAACATGGACGGACCTTGAGGGCACGATGCAAAGTGAAACGAATCCGAGATAAATACCTTATGACCTCACTTCTCTGTGGAGCTGAAAACAAACAAACAAACTCCTGGACACAGAGGACACATTGGTGGCTCCCAGGGAAGGGCGGGGACGATGGGCAACACGGGTGAAGGTGGTGAAATGATGCGAGCGTCCAGCTCGAAGGTAGTAAGTCCTGGGCGTGTGACGGGCGCAGTCTGTGTCGGAAAGTCTGTGTTGGAGAGTGGATTTGAAAAAAAAAAGAAGAAAAGAAAAAAGAGAAAAGTCATAACTCTGTGAGGTGATGGATGTTAAGTGAACGTTCTGGGGTGATCAGTGCACAGGACAGACGTCACACACCGTGGGACGCCCCCTGAAACTGACACAGCGCCCCATGTCGGTTATGAGCCAGCGAGCTGAAATCAACAAGGCTAGCAACCCTCAGTGGAAGAGAGAGATAACGAAATGAATATTTAATCAAAAGTGCTTATCAATAATAAAATAATACACTAACTTCTGAACGATGCATACACACGGCTTCCAGGAGGCAGACAATGAACTAAATTTATTACCATGTTTCATCTTGTTTGACTCCCTAAATAACTCGATGGTGTGGACCCTGTTCCGGAGGAAGTTCGGGGAGGCAGGTGCCCCGCACGAAGCGCCCCCTGAGCCCTGGGCCCCCCGCCCCCATGCTCTCCCGAAGCTGCTGTCCCTCTAGCTATGTTGTGAGAACCACACTCCATTCGAATCTGACAGCCTCCAGAGGACCCAGGAGAGCCACACGGAGCGGGGCCGCTGGTGACCCAGGCGGCGGAAGGCAGGGTGCAGGGTATGTGCTTTCAGGGCTACATGGCCCCTCTTTTAAAACTTAAACTGATGGCAAACCGAAACATTGAGATGGCCAGTTTGATTTATACATTTAATTATGCAGATTAAGTCCTGTTGTAATAGAAATGTGTTACCAGTAAGATATTTGGAAGCCCGGAAGACTGACTGGTGTCACTGGCGCAAGAGGGAAGGAAAATAAATTCCAGCAGAACAAAGGGTCTGTCTGTTCCCGTAGGAGAGATTCGGCCCCTCACCTCCTTGTCCCGACCCCAAGCCGTGCGCTTCACACGCGAGCTACAGATCCATCTGTAATTAGCCCGGCCTACGACGAATGAAAGGCTTTCCAGAAGGAAGGTCTCCAACAAAACAACATTAAACGGCCACATGTTCAGCTTGGCTTCAAGTTGCAAAATATCACAACATTATATGCTGTTAATGCTGTAAACCTAGACGGGTCCCTCCAGTGATCCAAAAGCTAAAGAGGCTCAAGTACGTTAAATAAAAACGAGGCAAATGCTCAAGATACCAGGAAAGAAATACTCAAAATGTTTATTTGTAAAAACAAGTCCTGTGACTCCGCTGGCCGTATTGGAACTTTCCTGTTTACAGACACGGGACTGATTTTCCGAAAGTCCTGGGGTTCCCGACGCGAGCTTGCTGGGGGTGCAGCACACACATCTGGTGGACAGGGCCGCCAAGGACACATTCTTCTACTGTTTGTCGCCTCCCGGTCATTCTATTCTCTTCCTGCAAAACTAATGGGCAGAGAGCGGCACGGAGCGGGGGCTAACCGGCCCCCTACCTCAACAACCTCCTCTCTTTAACAAATGTAGAGGGCAGTGTGCAAGGACCCTTCCTGTGCTCCCCACATCTATCTGGTATGTTTAATCCCTTAATGGTCTATAACCACAAAAGAAATATAAATTTACTGTAAAAAAAAAAAAGGAAAATACCAAATAGTATGAAAGTTATCCCAAAATTCCTCCTCCAGGAATGATAGAATAGGTGATTCCTGCCAACCCTTCAGCTGAGGGGGAAAAAAAAAAAACTAGAAAAGCTGGACCAAAAAAAAATCTGTTGGAAGACATCAGACAGCAAATAACATGAAGAAACATAAGGCAAAGCTCCAGGAAAAGAAAGAAAGCCAGAGAGCCCGGATTTTCCCCGGGGCTGTACATCTATTCCAGAAAAAAGGTCGAGAGGCTGAGCAGTGCGTCCGCGTCGGGGATGAGAGGGAAACGGGGGTCTGCCCCGGAGAGAGGGCGGGGACTCTCCGAGGGCTGCAGGTGCTTGAGTGAACCAGGAATACCTGACTCCCCCCAGGATGGCGCCCGGCTCCCTCTCAGATCTTGGTCGGTCAAGGTCCTCGGGGATTCCTAATGCCTCCAGCCTCCTTTCGGAAACCACTGTAAATCCCCTCTGGAGAGAAAACACAGTCATTCCACAGCTCCTTCACCTCCACGGTTCTTCACCCACCATATCTGGCGCCCAGTTAAAAAAACAGTAACCTGGTTTATGAGATGACAAGAAGAAAAAGGAAAGAAAAGATCAAACCAAGGGAAACAAATGGCCCGAGAGGGATTCAGATGAAGGCATCATGAGACCCAGCCTCTAAAATAACGATCACGAATGTGTGTCAGCAACTCAAAGACAAGATGGAAATGTTTTTCAAGGAATTTGAAGTTTTTAACAATGGAAATTGTGACAGTGATAAAACCCAACACGGGGACATAGGGGATGAATTTAATGGAAGGTTAGACACAGCCGAAGGGAGAATTAGAGCCTCTAAGAGCAGATGCTGTGCCAGAGTTCAGCGAGCACGGAACGCACTGTGATGTCCGGAAGCACAGAAAAATGTACATGATGTTTTCAAGAACATCTTCGGTCTGTAAAATCATCGGTATATTATCTCTATTCCCAGATGTATGGACACCCTGCAGAATTAAGACCACCAACAACAAAAGCAGGGGGCGGGTGTAAAAGTTCATATGATTTGACAAAGGGCGAAACTGGGAGAATAAAGGGAAAATAAAATAGGTTCATTGATCAGCTTATCGGTGGTAATGGGTGGGGGTCAAAGGATACAATCTAGACTGGGAAACCAAGTGGTGGAAGTCTAACTAAACAAACCAGGAGAAGACTAGGACATTATGTGAAGGGATATAATGTATAAATGCAAATGTTATATGAATATAAATATTTAAATATCTGCAAAATTATGTAAAAATACAAACCTTCCTATATACTAAATGAAAAGCAAAAAGACGAAAAATAGACACCCTGGTAAAAGAGCTGAAGGAGCTCTACTGTGTTTCACGTGGGAAATACGCATCAAACAACATGACAGAGTCAGAGCTCCGCGCTCGCCAGAGCCGTGAGTTAACTGGCAAAACTCCCTGATTAGAAGGAAAATTATCTGAAGAGTAACTGAAAAAGCCAAGCCTAACTCCACGCTACGGGTAAGAGACGTGCCTAACAGGACGTGATTTAGGAAAGGCAAGAAAAAAACACGAAAACAGAAAGAAAGCAGGGTTTGAGCGCTTCTCACATGACAAACTAGAGTTCAGGCAAAAACAGCGCCAAGTAGGACAAGGATGGCAGTCTCCAGGGCTAAGAGCCGTGACTGGGCCCGGAGACGAAATCAGTCCTACGTCCCAAAGGACGGAGACGCTCCCGTCACAGTAACAGCCGAAGAGGCGAGGAGAAAGACGGGCTAAGAAGCATCAGCATCCTGCTATCAGCTAACGACGGGCTGGCTGAACACCAGCAGATTCAAAAGGAAACAGAAAACCCAAGTGACGGACCCAGCGAGGGGCACGTCCATCCCCGACCACATAGCAAAAACAGCGTGCGGCTCAGAACATTCTTGAAAAGCCACTTTCAGGCCACAAAGCAAAGCTCAGGAAATCCCAGAAAATAGAATTAATGCAAACAATATTTTCTGTCCATAATGAAACAAAACTCAAAATTAATAACAAAAAGTCCTTCCCCCCAGACAATTAGAAAAACCTGCCAATTAAAAACTCTAGGGTCAAGGGCTAAAAACAAACCTAAATTGCAGAATTTCTTAAAAGAACAACGTAATGGGAAAGCCACAGTGAAATCGACAGGATAAAGTTCAGGCATCATCAGAAGAAAGTTTATAGCTGATGCCTAAATCACCAGAAGATGAAACGTAAAAGGAAATATTCCGCCTAATACACCAGAAAGGGGAAGGAAAGTCATTTCTTCTTTTTAACTCAGCCTCGGACCTGCGCCCGTCCTTTCCCACCTCCCTCAGCGCGGAGACTCCACGGAACGGAGAACAGCATCCTGGCAGCCTTGCCCGTGGCCGGGTTGTGCGGCCGAGGTGACGGGTCACTGCTCGCCCTGCAGAACGCCACGTCGTCCCACTGCCGCCCGCAGAGGACGGCCGGCGTCGCACCTTCTGGGCTCAGGGACCCTGTGCCCCGTTGACGTGGAGCCTGCGTCCGGGACCCCACTTTGCAGCAGGCGGTGGGAGGTCAGGGGAGCCCCGGGTCCACCACACGCTGCAGCAGCAGAAGCCGCCAGCCTGAGCCGTGGAACCGTCCACCGGAGGCACGATGGGCTCAGAAAGTGCCAGGACGTGGTACCCGTCCTCCGTCACGTCCATTACGTGGCGCCCTATGGGTGGCAGGTGCCATGCCCACGCCCAGGGACCAGGAGAGCCCACTCAGTGCCTCCACGCCTGCAGATCCGGGGATGGCCGTGGGGAGAGAGATGGAGACAGAGACAGAGATACGGGACAGGACAGAGACAGACAGACACAAAGAAACAGACAGAGAGACAGACAGAAACAGAGAGATAGCGATACAGAGACAGAGACAAAGTAGAGGTGAGGAAAAGAAGGAAGGGGATTTGACAGAATGTTAATCACCACACGTAGGAAAGGGGAGGGGGCTGGTCAGTGTCTTACCCTTTCAGCCGTCTGAGGATCTGAAACTTTTCCAGGAGGCTGGGAATCAGAAGCAATGAGAAAAGCCCTGGAATGAGGGGGCCTGCGCAGACGTGCACCGGGGAGAGAAAGCTCCGGCCGCCGGGCGCGGGGTCTGTCCTTCGGAGGCCGATGGCTGTGAGGACAGAAGAGGAGACGGATTCTGGAAGATGGAAGCCAGGAGGTGAGACATCAGAAGACCGGGACCCTCCCCGCTGAAGTCTCGGCCACGGTGACGGCACCGGCATCCCACGGTGTCCGCCTCGGAGCCAGCCAATGCCAACAGTGCCCTGCCCGGCCGGCCACACTGTCCTCGGGCAGCGACAGCCCAGAGCACCGAGTTCCCCCTCAGTCACCCATGTGGCCGTGGGGGGCCATGGGGGGCCGTGGGGGGCCGTGGGGGCCGTGGCGGCCGTGGGGGGCCGTGGGGGGCCGTGGGGGGCTGTGTCGGGCTGACATGCAGGTGCGGGCCCGACCCCCGAGGTCTCGAGGCGCAGCTGCACGTGTGGCCTCGGTCTGGCCAGCAGGAAGGTTCCAGGGAACTTCAGCAGCAGGAGGTCGCCAGTTGTCACCTTAACCGTCATTTGGAGGGAGGACTCTGGAGGCTGGGAGGTGAGGCGGGGGCCCCGGGGACCCCGTGCTGGGTGGGGGAGGGAGGAGGCACGCGGAGTGTCCCCGGGGTGCGCGGTGTGGAGGCCTCGTGGGCTGCGAACGGGGCGGGGGCGGGGCAGGAGGGGACCTCGTCCTCCGTGATGGAGGGAAGTCCTGACGGAGAACCGGGGGCGAGCGGCCACCCGGAAGGGGACCCGGAGAGCCCCCCGTAGGTGGCTGGTCAGCGGGTCCGGGTCCCAGGAAAGCGGTCGGGCTGGAGGACCGTCTCCGGGAGCTGTGCGCACTCCCTGCGCTCCTGACGCCCTCCGCCCGCAGAGGGAGTCCCCCCGGCTTTCCTCCTGGGACCTCCGTTCTCTCCTCCCCCCGCAGTTTTCATGCAGACACTTACAGATGCTTTTCACTTCGTCACGACACTGTGAGTTTCTTTCCTTTTTATAGGAGCAGGACCCACGTGGAGGTGGACTTTGGAGAAAATGCACGGGAGGCCCCTGCACGGCACTCTCCCCAGCCCTTCCTGCTGGCCAGGTCCCCAGGTGTCCCCAACCCTGCATCAAAACTCAGGCACCTTATTTACTGTCAACCGTTGGCGAGTGCGAATCACTTAGCGTACCACTGTGAGCCGCCTTGGAGCTCATGGCCAAGTCCTCCTTCCTCCTGGGATTCCATGTCCCTCCGGGGTCCGGAGCCCATGGGAGTGACGCTATTCGGAGAGCAGAGCGGGATGGACACGGGGCACAGGATCGCCGTGGGCGCGGCTCGCCGGTGCCCGCTGGTGCCCGCTGGTGCCCACACAGGCCGGGAGGAGTGAGGCGTCCAGGCAAGCGGAGCAGGACCACGTGGGGACAGAGCTGAGCAGAGGGTGACATCAGTCCCCGTGACTCTGCACGGCAGCCCCAGGGCGGCCCAGTGGAAGCACCCGCGCCACACCGAAGGCCCCGGATAGACAGAGTCACAGATGGTGATAAAACTTTAAATACTGTTTGCCCTTCAGGACGCATCCAACTAACAAAGAATCAGGAGCCATGTCCGAGGTTGAAGGGAGATGGTGGGGGGCTCATCGGGGCTGGCACGCAGGGCCCTTCCCTCGGCCCTCCTGTGCAGGGAGGAGGTGTGCGTGGCCGCAGGTGGGGCACCATGACTGTGTGCAGTGGAGGCCGGGGGAGCTCGGGGGAGGGCGTTGTCTGGGCGACGTCCCACCTGGCAGACGAGGACACGTGGCCCCCGGGAGGCTCTGTCCAGGGGGCTGCCCTTGGGTCGCCGTCCCCAGACGCAGCCTGGAGGCAGGACTCCTGTCGGACTCACTAGAAATGCTCGCGGGAGAAATCAGTGGAAGCAGGAGCGGGAAGAGAGAAGGGACCTGGGGGGGCTGGGGACACGGTCACCCCACACTCACACTGGCAGTGACAACCCATCTCACCCAGAACAGGAGCGCTGGGATTTCCAGGCCTGAGCGTGCATGCGGCCCGGGGCGGCGTGTGTCCCCGTGGGCACATCCATCATTGTGTCTATGTGCCCGTATACGGGCTACACGCGTCTGGCACGAGCCCGAGCCATGGGCCGAGCGGACAAGGGCCAGGAGTCAGGGAGGCTGGAGCCCCCGCAGGCCTCCCAGCCTCGCCCCTGACCCAGGGCTGTCCCCCTCCTGGACGAAGTCACTGTCCAGAGAGGCCTTACCGTCTCAAGGGGAGAGAGAAGCAGAGACCCTGGGCGCCGGAGACCTCACGCTGGCCAGGAGCGCTATCGGCGAATGAAGGGCGTCTCCAGGCCCCGACGGCTGGGCGTCTGCCGCTGTGCCTGTACCGGGGCCATGTCCTGCGCCAGGGCTGGGCCACCAGGCTAGCGGCCACCACACCGGACGGCAGAGAGCCCAGGCGGACTCGAGCCTGCAAACCGACACCTGGGGTGGCGGCTGATGGCAGGCAGGGCGCGGACCTCGCCTCTCCCCCCTCCTCTGCCGTGAAGTCAGCCGGGAGCGTGCAGTCGTGGAGGACCAGCGCGGACGCTGGAGTCAGGCCGCCCTCGGACCCGCCAGGAGCACAGCGGCCCTGCCCCGCTCTGGTCCCGCACGTCTAGGACTCCGAGGCCGCACTTTCTCCTTCTTTCTGAGGCAGATCTACCTGGAAGAGTCAGACCATCTAATGGGATGTATGTGCCGAGCTGGGCAGCCAAGCCCGCCCAGGACGTCCGTGTCCGGAGCCTGGTGTTCAGGGCGCACTCACGTGACCGCCATCGATTACTTTTGCCGGAGGACACCCTGGCCGGGGCTACTTTGGTGGGTTTAGGGTGTTCGCTTACGCTAGTCCTCAGCGTTGCCGAGGTGTGACTGGCATAGGAAGAAAGGAAATGCTTTTCATGTGGTCACCAGGTGGACAGGAAACGCCTACCCACAGGCACGCCCACACCTGGAGCTCTGCCCCGGGCGGGGAATGAGCTGTCATGGCGCCCACAGACAGGACACGGTGGGGGGCTGCAGCCGTGATCACCTGCCACCCCCGGCCGAGGCCAGGCACCCTCGCCGTGTGGGCTGGAGGCGGCCAGCTCAGGGGAGGCCCTGCCCGTAGGCATAGCCGGGCCTCTGCGGCGAGGGCTCTGGGACAGAGAGGGGGCGCGTCCTGGGTGAGTGAGCTGCGTTCTGAGCGACCCCCTCTCCTCCAGTCACGCGCGGGCCTGAGAGAGAAAACGCACTCCTGGGCCCATCACGGCCGTCCGGGCTCGGGGCCCAAGGAAGGAGAAGCCTCCTGATTTTCTTCTGCGTGAGCCGCCGGGGCCGTGAGGGGAGGTGGTCTGCTGGGGTCCCTGACCGGAGCCTCACAGACCAGGCGCTGCAAACAACAGGCCTCTGTTCCCTACGGTTCTGGTCACTGGGGGTCCAAGATCAAGGCTGCATCTGGTGAGGACCTGCCTCCTGGTTCAGAGATGGCCCTCTTTCCTCGGCGGCCTCGCATGGTGGAAGGGGGCAGGGAGCTCTCGAAGCCACTTTTCTAGGGATGTCAATCCCGTTCACGGGGCCCCGCCTCCTAACCCCGTCACCGTGGAGGTTAGGGCTTGGGGGACACAGACAGTTGGCCCATAGCAAGGCCAACGTGAACTTCACCCGTCGGCATTGTTGAGCCTGAAGGCCATTGCGAGGGGCCAGGGTTCTGAGCCTCACCCCACTGCCCAGGGTGGGGTGCGCACACAGGACACCAACCCCTCAAGACAGATATGGGGTCACAGCTCTGAGAGCGGGTCCAGAGGGCCCATCCGTGCCCAGGTGACAGCCAAGGGGTGGGGTGCTGGCAGGAACGGCAGGAGAAGGGCGGGGTCCGCGCCCGGACGCAGAGGCCTGGAGGGCGTGCGACCATCCCGTGGGAGGCACCTGCTCCGGTTCGGCGTCTCCCTCTCTCTGCCCTTCCCCCACTCGTGCTCTGTCTCAAAAATAAACATTAAAAGATTAAAAAATAACAAACAGATGATTTCCTCTCAGCACACGACTGTCCCTTGGTCAGGATGAGGTAGATGCGGAGGGACGGTCACCGTGTGACCCGGGGAAGCTTGGGGCAAGGCTGAGAGTCGGGGACACCCCGTCACATCCTCTTCCGCTGTCGGACCGTTGCAGTGGCCCAGGGCCCTGGGCACAAAGTGACCGGGCACCGGAAGTGCCGTGCCTTCCGCATCGTGAGTGACACTCGCGTTCACGGCGGCCGGGAACGGCCCAGGAGTCTCTTCCCCACGTTTGACTATGGCAGCGAGACCTTCTTCCCGCCCGGCGACCGCGGTCCCCTCCCCTCGGGGCGCCTCGGGAGCGGCGCGTGGCCTGGGCTGCAGCGGGGCCCCCCCCAGCCTCCGGCCTTCCAGAACAAGCCTGATGAAACAGATGTCCCTCAGCTCGCAGAGCAGAGAGGCCTGGATTAACTTTTTTCTTTTTAATTTACTTCAAATGCATCTATTATAAGAGTCAAGCAATTTTTCTTTTCCGGTTCTAGAATCATCTTTAAAGTCTGAGACTGGGTGTGTCTCAGTTAAGAACACATTTCCTTCTTTGTTGTACTTTTGTAGTTCGTGCCACATCGGAGAGGACATAAAAGCCAACTGACAAAATCCCAAACCCCCAGGACGCGGCGGGTGCCTCCGGAGCGGGGCAGCCCCGTTCTAGAAGAACGGCGGTCGGAGGAGAAACAGAGTCAGCGCCCCCGCTCCAGTGCGGCACACACACCCGCGGGCTGAGCAGGAACCAGGATTTTAAAAATCCAGACGCAGCCCAGCAAGCGTGTCCGCCGTGTGCACGTCCGTGGCCCGCCGGCTGCGGTGTGGCTGGGCCCCGGTGGCCCGTGAGAGCTGGGTCCCGGAGGACCCGCGGCAGAGGGGAGCCGAGGGGTACCCGCTGCAGGCGGGGCGGGGTCCCGACCCTCCGGAGGAGGCGCAGGATGTGTTCTGAGCAGAAATACCTTCCGTCCCAGAATGGAGTTTCCGAGCCGCCGGCCAGCCACGCGACACCGACGGCGTGGACGCCAGAGCGGGAGTCCAGGGAGCAGGAGAGACCCCGTCTCGAGCGAGGCCGTTGCAGAGGCCTCACCAGCGCCCTCCAGGCCCATTGCCGCTGTGCGGGCAGCGTCACTCCTGCTTGGGGCCTTCTCTCCTCAGCTGTGCCGACCCTCACACGCCAGGGCCCCTCAGACCAGACGCCACAGGCCACACGCTGGCCTGAGGGGCCAGCTCCGGGGTGTGGCTCCGTGGGTTCTGGGCCACCCAGGACCTCACGAATCGGGCGTTAGCATTTCTTACCCAGAACATCTTACGTGTGAAATATAAAATGAAACCCAGACCCGAGCAGACAGCCCTGCCAGTGCGGCGCGGGGGGACCGTGGAGTGAGGGGGACTCTGGGGGGACCGTGGGGGGAGGTATCAGGGATGGAGGGAGGGAGCTGGGGGCTGAGACCCAGCAGATCGGCAGCCCCCATGACCCCCACACCCCCCCACAGCCCAGAAGCAAACAGCAGTTCAGCTGGGGAAGAAGGGTCTCCTAAGAGCAGAAGAGCCCGTCGCTGAGACCCCGGAAAACCCACATTCTGGCCGGAGCCGGGGACCCGGAGAAGGACGCCACGAGAGAGGGTCA
>PISW01007700.1:0-51652 GCA_004023785.1 Mungos mungo
CACTCGCCCGCCCCCCCCAGGCACAGGACCCCAGCCCTGCACACTCGCCCGCCCCCCACCAGTCTCCTCCTGCCCATGAAAACGCTGGAAAGGAGACTCGGCATAGGGAAACCATGTGTGCACAGGCTCCCCGACCCCCGGACCCTGGTCCAGCAGGCTGGGCCCCATCCCACCCTCTGACAGACAGCTCCCGACTGGCACCACGGGAGACAGTGCTCTCTGGAAAGTTCTGGGACACAGAGGCGGGGTGGGGAGCTGTCCACTATGGGGAAGTGGGGCCAATGCTGCTGCCTGACGGGCCCACACGGCCCAGACCCAGCCCTGGGTCAGCGGTCAGGCCGGGGCTGGGGGGCGGTGGCAGGCGAAGCCCTGACCCTCGGGGCCCGTCACCCTCGGCACACGCATTCATTCTTCGAGGGGGAGGCGCTGGTGACCCGTGGGGAGGTCCCTCCCAGCCGCGGCCTGCCCCATGGCCCGGATGGGTGGGGGGAAGGAACCACAGGAGGACAGTGAGCAGCAGTGACAAACTTCACCCCTCCAGACGGGCCCCACGAGAGGGGACCCCGAGCGCGTCAGCCCATCAGCACCCAGGACAAGCAGTCGAGGGCGGTTTTTTGGGAAGGCTGTGCAGGTAGGGCTTGTCACAGGAGGGGCCCATCCCCCCCGTTAAGGAGCCGCACCTGCTCCTCTGAGTCCTCAGGAGAAGGGCCCGTGCACGTGTCCGGTCCCCTGTCCGCTCCAGGGAACCCGGGCCTCCCCCAGCTCCGGGGCCAGGACGAGCCCCTAGACCTGCGTCACTGCCCCCACACTCCTCATCCCAGCCTGCCGGGGACCTCACAGAGCCAGGGCCGCCAGCGAGGACGGACAAGAGCGTGGGATGACAGGGGGACGGGCTGTCCCGCCCCGTGCCCAGCTGAAGTCTGGGGGAGGCTCTGCTTGCCTCCTGGGCTCTCTGGGGCCAGAGGCTGAGGCTCCCCTTGTTTCACGGGGAACGTGACTAAGAGGCAGGCGCAGACCATGCTGGGACCCCGATGTACCACAGGCCACGGACGGCCAGATGCCAGCTTGGCCCACCAGGTGCGGGTACTGAGCGCCAGAGCCTCCCCGGCCACGCAGGCAGCAGCCCCTCCCGCAAGGCGCAATGCCCAGACACCGCCCCCACCGCGGCGCCCCACCAAGCTCAAGCCGCCCCCTCTCGGCTCATCACCTCTGCGCTTCCCTGGGAGGGTCCCCGGAGGACCCCGAGCGGGGCTGAGGCTACAGAGCCAGACACGAGTCCACAGAACCCTCCTGGAGACCGCTGGAGTGCAGCCCTGACCCAGGCCTGCGGAGGTTAATGCTGGGAATGTTCTGGGAACTCCCAGAGAGTCACTCAGGGCGAGACCGAGGTCAGCCCGGCCCAGGAGTCAGAGACGGGGTGCCCGGGGCAGCAGTCGGCCTGGGCCTGGGGCGACAGCACAGAGGCCAGCCCCGAGGACCGGGAGTGGGCGCCAGGGCCGGCGGCAGGTGTGCAGAGAAGCTCCAGGAATGAGGGCAGCAGAGAGGGCACGCCGCCAGGCAGGCTGGACCCACCCCGAGGGTGCTCCTTGCGGCTGCTGGCTCACGGCACCCACCCGGCCTGACGGCTGCTCCCGCGCCAGGCACCCCCGCCAGCACCCTACCCCAACCCCTGGCCGCTCCACACGCCCGGGAAAAGCCCTGGGTGCTGGTGTAGGCGAGGGGCCTGGTGGTTGTGCTGGTGCTGGAGGGGGTGGGGGTGGGGGGCCTGGCACTCATGCTGGAGGGGGTGGGGTGGGGGTTCGGGGGCCTGGCGCTGTGCCCAAGGCTCGGCAGCTGCAGCCATGCCCCTCGCTGCTGCCCCTGGCCCCTGGCCCCTGCATGCCGTATGCCGCAGCCCAGAGCCCCCAGGAAGCCCCCTCCACCCTGAGTGGGCTGAGCCCCTTGTGTCTCTGCACCAGGGGGGCTGCTCAACACCAGTGTCCAGCCTGGACGGTCCCGTCCTCAGTGTGGGGGCAGGACCCCACTAGTGCCAGGGTCCCTGTGCTCGGCCGAGGCCAGCACACAGTGGCCACAGGACGCCTTCACTGACGCTGAGCCAACGTCACACCGAGGACCTCCTCGAGGGAAACAGAGGCAGGGGGCTGGCCCTCCCCAAGTCCCCTCCTCAGGCGACAGCAGCCCAGACGGAGCAGGACGTGATCCTGGCCAGGGATGGGGCATGGGGACCCTGTGCTGTGCATGTGGCTGGGGGGGGGGGCAAGATACAAACGAAGGACCCCATCGTCCTGGGCAGGGGGAGTGCAGGGGGGAGGAGGGGACTGCACAGCGGTGAGGGCCCAGATACTACACTTCAGGTTCAAAGTCACCTGCTCAGTGGGGGGCCTCTGGTTGCCTGTTTACTGCCCCCCACCTCCAGCAGGCGCCTCTTGAGCCTTCTTCCAAAAATCCCACTGCACCGTGGACAGGGCTATGGGGCAGCTGTGGGTGCCGTGGGTGCCCCAGGGTGGTTAGCAGCCCTGCCGAAGACAGGATGGGGCCAGCAATGACCCTTCCCGAGCAGCCAGACCTGGGCTGGACAGGCGGACAGGCCTGCGCTGAGGCCGAGTGGCCAGAGCGAGGCGGGAGCGAAGGGCCCAGGGCGCCCGGCACAGCCTGGGGAGGACTCTCGGCTCCAGGAGCTGGGAGCGCTTCTCCCAACACCGGGCCCCACCCCTTCTCTGCCGGGGCCCCAGGTCTGTGCGGGGAGACTGGAGCCGCCGGGGGTTCTGGGAGCAGATCCTGGGAAGTTCTGGCCCCACCACCACTGCCCACAGGCACCTCATGGGTTGGCTGCTTCCAGAGTGACCCACTGAGTCACCAAGGACCCCCGCGTGGGTGCCCTGGGGCTGCATTCCGGCAGATGGCCCCGCCCCCGCACACCTCTCTGCAGCCCGGCACTGGCTCCGCTCCGGCCCTTACGGCGTGAACCACACTCGGGCAGGAAACCCCCTGTGGGTCTCACTGCCCTCCTGCCCATGGGGCCGGTCCGGGGGTGCATCTCGGAACACAGCAGGCTGGGCACCACGTGGGACCCTCACCCTGCGCGTCTCGGGGACCCCTGAGCCCAGACAGGGTCAGGTCACAGGCCAGGTGGGGGCAGAAGCAAGAGGCCAGGCTGCAGCGTGGGGAGGGCGCTGCCCCCAGCCGTCTCCACTGGGAGGACACTCCCACCAGCAGAAAATGACGCCTCCCTCCGCAGGTCAAGCACCCGCGTGCCCCGGAGACTCGGAAACGGGACTCAGGGCCCCATGTGCGGGATGTCGGGCACAGCACAACTCACGACGGCCAGAGATGGAAACCACTCAGATGCCCATCGGTGGGCGAACGGATGACCAGACCGTGACGTCCCCTCGGGGGACTATGACTCAGCCACAGAGAGAAACCGGGAGCAGACACGCGGGGCAAGGAGGAAGAGGCTCAGGAACACGGCCCTCGGGGACAAAGGCCGGACGGCAGGGCCGGGGGAGTGAGGAGGGGTGGCTGCCGGGCACCGGGTCCCCCCCCCGGGTGATGAAAATGTCACGGAATGGGCAAGGGTGCTGGGCACACGCGGCCTCAAAGTGCTGAGTCCCTTTGAAAGGGTCGGGTGTGCATTACATGAATCTCACCTCTGTGGCAACAACAAAAAGCCCTCCGCCAACGGGACCCTCCACGCTTCCCCAGGGGCTGGCGCAGAAGGAAGCGGGGTCGGGCCTTGCCCGGGGCAGGCTCTGGCCCCGCCACAGGGCCCTTGCTCCAGCACCAGGGACTCTGCAAACGTCCCAAGTAGCCAGTGGCATCTCCGCTGGGCAAGCGCTGCTCGAAGGCCCTGCCCAAGCAGCTGGCCTGCGTCCAGGCACCGCGGAGCGAGGGAACGAGAGAGGCCCGCGCCCCACGGCCTGCATGCCGCCCCCCCCCGCCCCTCCACCAGCAGCCTGGGGACAGCCACAGCCTCTCAGGGCGACCCTGCGGTGCACACGGGGCTGGTCTGGGCTGGCCTGGGCGGCCGAGTGTGGACCACAGAGCCCGCAGGCAGGAAGCAGGTGAGAAGAGGCACCAGGCCCGCCTGCCACATGGCACGGTGACCCCACCGCGAGCGCCAGCCGCCCCGGGACCGCCAGCCTCCCACACCCGGAGGGACCTCGGGGGTCACGGGCCAGCTCTGAGCCAGGGGAGCCCCCAGGGGCCTGCAGCACACCGGCCCGCCCAGGACGGCGGACACTGCCCCTCGCCCTCCCCTCCACATGCCTCCCCCTCCCAGCCTCACTTTCTGGCAGGACAGGCCTCCAGGCGCTCCGGGCGGGCCGGGCAGGGGAGCAGCCACGACACGCAGCCCACAAACCAGCCAGGCCTCGGGTCCCCGCCAGGAAACGGCTGTGTGGGGCACTGAAGGCTGAGAGCACCCGGCAGGAGGCCCCCGGAACCCACCAGGGGGCGGACACACCTGGGCCTTGGGTCTGTGGGCACAGCCAGCCCTCCTCCCGCCAGCCCACCGGGCCCCGGGCTAGCAGCCGGGATTTAGGAGGCGCTGCCTCTCAAGGAGGTCAAGAAGCCTCCGTCCTAGCAGCCAGGTGTCACCGGACGGGCCGGGGCTGCCCCCACGCCGGCCGGGAGAGCTGCCAAGGCCAGCTGGACCGGAGTCGGCCACGCAGGGTCGGGGGCGCAGCCTCACGTCCACTCTCCATGAGGGCACCGGGTGGGAGGGGCCGGGAAAGGCCCCTGCCCCGAGGAAGGACAGGAGGCTCAGCGTCCGGGAAGAGGGGTGCCCGGGAGCGGCCGGCATGCCAGATGGCACCGACGGGGGGAGCCCCCTTTCTGGGCAGGATGCTCGGCCGGGGCCTGCCTCGCCTGTCTCCCCAGGAATGTTCCGCCCCCAGAGCGCAGCCGGCCCCGCCTTCCCCGAGGGGAGACTGGGGCTCCCTGTGTGAGCTTGCCCTTTGGGCCCTCATGCCTGCCCGGGCATCCGGGCCAGAACGGGCTGGGGCCTGCCGCCGGAGCCCGCGCAGGGTGGGGCTGGGCGTACACACCCCATCCCGCCCCGGGGACCCCCCCTTTCCCGTGCACCCTACTGAGCATCTAAGACGGGGGTTCCGGCAAGGCCCCCGTGGGCGCCCTGAACCGGCTGGGGGGGCCGCCGTGAAGCAGCCACAGGCCTGCGGACACACCGTGACCGTGCCCAGACAGCCGGACACGGCCGAGGAGGAGAGGAGGAGGCCAGGTTCCTGGGCCCTTGGTGGCTCTGTCGGGGCGAGGCTGTAGAAGGGGACTTGGCCTTGACCCCGGAGAGCAGAAAATTCACCTGGAGTCAGGCAGGGCGTCGTAGCCCTGGCGAAAGGTGGTGGCACAGTGTCCTGGGGCTGCTGCGATGCAGGACCGCAGGCCGGGGGCTCAAGCAACAGCAGTGTGCTGGCTCACCCGGCTCTGGGAGCCCTGAGTCCAGGAGCAGGCTCCCGGGGCTGACACCAGGCGGCGGCAGGGCCACGCCTCCGCCCGGGCCTCCGAGCCGGTGTCCCTGGGCTGCCGGGGGCAGCACATACATGGCTGTGCACAAGCCCCCTCGGGGACTCTGGACGGAGCTCCCCTCACCTCCGTCCGGAGCATCTCCCCCGGAGCCCCTGCTCAGATGCCCGAGGCTGAAGGAGCCGGCTTCTGCACATCCATTTCCCAGAAGCCGGGGAGGCCGTGCCCAAAAGTAGGGCTCAGGTCTGGCCCCGGGTGAACGCGGCCTATCGCAAAACCCTCTGGGCCTCTGTTTCCTCGTCTCTGAAACAGGGAGAGCTATGCAGGACTGGAGGGCAGCAAGGAGGGGTCCAGGGGCCCTTAGGAGAGAAAAGAGGCCCGGGCCAGTATTCAATTCCAACCGGGTCAAAAATGAAAGCCTGAGGAAGCACAGCCCCAGGGCCCAGTCTGGGACCCAGGCCCACACGGCTGAAAGCTAGACCCTGACCCTTCTCCGTGGCTGTGAGGGCCCGTAATGGAAACGTGGAGACCCCACGGGCGGCCCAGAACCGCTCCGAGCTCACCCACGTTCCCCCAGCACCGCTGCCAGGCCGGGCTCTGGCCTCAGCCTGTGCCAGGCACTCCTGGCCCACGTTCCCTCCAGGCTCCCGGCCAGGTGGGGGAGGGACCAGCCGGCAGACCTGTCCCCCGCCCCCAGGCAAGGAGACAGTTACCCGGAGGACGGCACAAACCTGTCCCGTCACTGCCCGGGGCAGGGGTCTGGGCTGCAGGCGGGTCAGCGGTCCCTGACCCAGGCACAGGATTCCGGCCGTGCTGACGGGCCATCCCTGGGGCCACTCCGGGCCCTCTCCCTGCTCCCACCGGCCGGCAGTTCCCGGCACAGAGTGGATCAAGGGCCCACAGGTGACCCGGGCCTTTCTGGGTGACCAGCGAGCCCGTTCCCAGATCGAACTCCATGCCCTGTGTCCAAGGAGACCATGAGCTCCCTGGGGGCAGAAAACGCCACACACACACTTCCTGAGGTTGCCATGGAAACTGGCAGGTCCAACAACCGTTTGGCCGGGTGGAATTAAATTCACACTAGGAACCGCAACATTTGACCGTTTTATATCGCGTTACAATCGTTTGAAACAACGGCAATTAGAGACCCAACGGCTCTGAGCGGGGGTTCGGTAGGGGGCCGGGCGGGGAGACGGAGCCCACCGAGCTGTCCTCGTCCTCGGGAGGCCAAGGGAATGAGGCGTCCGGGCACACGGAGCCACACGCCAGGAAGGCGGGGGACGCTCTCAGGACGGGGTCAGGCCAGGCCGGTCCCGACGGCCACCAAGGCTGCGTTCTTGCCACAACTTGTTTTGAATTAACAGATTTTATTTTTTAGAGAAGTTGCAGGTTTAGGGAAAATCGAGCAGCCTCCCTGCAGACACGGGCCCGTGATGAACTCCCTGCCCTCACCGCGCATTCGGCCCCACCGGGCGGGACAGACGCACCGTCTCTAACGCTCCGGGGCTGGGCATTCGGGGGTCTGACACACGTGTACCGCCGCGTATGCACCCCGACCACGTCCCATGCGGTGGCTGCGCGGCCCTGAACGTCGCCGGGCTCCGCCCGCCCATCTGTCCTCCCCCAGCCCTGGCGACCCCCGACCCCGGCGCGGTCTCCCTGGAGGTGCCTTTTCCCGACTGCGCTGCCGCTGGGATCATACAGCGTGGGGCCGTTTGGGACGCGCCTCCTTCACTCGGCGACGGTGTTTAAGGGTGCCCAGCGGATCACGTGCTGGCCCAAGAGGTCAGCCTGGGGGGCCAGAGAAAGCTCCCAAGTTCAAGGGAGTCCTTCCCAGGGCAGGAGAGGCTGGGTGGGCAAGGAGAGGCCATCAATGCCCTCCCGTCTGTGGTTTCCAGGGCAACCAGGGAAACCAAGAGTGGGTCGCCTGGAAATGGTCAGACAGGCCTCACCCGCCCTGGGTTTCCAGGGTCACCGGGCAGTCCCCTCTGGGACGAGGCTGCAGGGACAGGCCAGGGGTGGGGTGCTGCATTCCCAGGGGATTCCAGGGTTCAGCCCTAGGCCCCCATGTCCCCAGGGCCAGGCTTAGAGGTGGCCCGGGGTCTGGTGAGGCGGCAAGTTCTCACAAATCACCGGCTGAATACGCCCCTGTCTCTGGCAAAGCAGGGGCCGTGCCAGCAGGAGGCCCAGCCCCCAAGGCTCCAGCCCCGAAGGCGGCAGAACGAGGGAATCCGGGCTCCCGGAGGAGCGTCGGAGCTTCGGGGGCCTGGGGGCCGCATCGAGGCACACGGCTGAGCGCACTCCGCTGGGCCCAGGAGGGGTGAGACAGGGCGGGGTGCCGGCAGAGCTGGAGACGGGGCCCTACGGCTCCCAGGCAGGCCCCCGGCGGGCACGGTTAGGACGGCGGATCCGCCCGAGCCGGACCAGAAGGGCCCCGTCACCTCCTGCCATCAGCCCAGGACGGAGGACCGCGACGCCCGGCCGCAGACAGCTTCTCTGTTTACTCTGAAACTTATCGGGTTTGGTCTGTTTATACGAATCAGCCTTCAAATATGTGGGAATGGGGCTTTTTTTTCCATTTGTTTCCCAGAAAACAAGACAAAATGTAAAAGGCCCAGAAGGGAGCCAAGAACATTCCTTGGTTCCCCAAATGTGCGGGTCTCCACTCCACCTCCCCGCCTTGCACGCCTCCCCGAGACGGCTCACTGCTTCGGAGGCTCTGGCTGCACCGCGGCGGGGTGAGGCTTGGGAAGGGCTGGTGTGGGCCGAGCCACGCACATTCTTGTGTGTGTGTGTGTGTGTGTGCATTGTACATGTGTGTGTGCGTGCACGTGTCTGCATTATACACGTGTGTGCACTGTACATGTGTGTGCACCGTGTGTCTGCATCGTGCACGTGTGTGTGCACATCTCTCTCTGTGTCCCAAGAACCCTGACTTCCGGACCCACAGCCAGTCAATCCCCTGCACAGTGGAGACCTGAGCGGCACGCGCAGAGGCTCCGGAGGCCCCTCTGGTCTGGACAGCAGCAGGATGTGACCCCGTCTCTACATCTTGCTCAGTTTCTAAGCCAGGATCAGGAAGGACCGGGGGGCTCGGCACGTCCCCATTCATTCCTGAAGAAGAGTCCAGAACTCTGTCCAGATGGGGCCGGGCCTGGATGGGAGTCCAGCCCCCGCCCCCCCCCGCAGGCAGCACACAAGCCCTAGACACACACACGTCACCTGTACCTCCGCCATGGCTGTCACACCTGCCCAAACCCTCAGCAGGTCCTCATCCCCCGCTAGCTTCGCGACTGTCTCCCTGGAGCTCACCGAAGACCTGGAGGGTGAGTCCCAACAGGCCCCCGCGTGGAGCCCTGTGCTCGGTGCCGGGACCCAACAGAGGGACAGACAGATGGACGGCCTTAGCGCAGAGGAGCGCAGAGCCACCCCACAGAGCGGCTGCCGGTCTGGGAGCAGGTCCTCCGGTGACGGGCCACCTGCCCCACCTCAGCCCCAGGGACGGCCCCAGCAGCCCTTGTACACAGAGAAGCCCAACACAATGTTGGAAGAATGTTTCCTGAAAGATGAAAGGTGGTGATTATTTCACCGGGCGTCTGGGTGCAAGTTCCCTGTGTTCCGAAAATAGCCCTCCTCTGGGTCCCTGGAGGCCTGCAGGAGGGATGAGGCTGGAGGTCACGGCTCAGCATCCCAGAGGCCCTCAAAGCCCCGACTCACAAATAGTAAGACATACAGCAGAGGCTGGTGGGGCTGCCTTGGCGTCTAGAGGCTCGAGCCCTGCTTCGTCCATGCCCACCCCCAGGGCCTGGGCACCTCCCTGCAGTGCCTGTCGCCCCCCGGCACAAAGGCTCCAGGTGCCCGCCAGCCTGCACCGGCCCCGGTCTCTCAGTTTCAGGAAAGGGGCCGCTATGCGCCCCCCAGACCAGACCCTGGGGCCGCCACTTGCCCTCACGCCCGTGCGGAGCCCAGGCTAGCAGCACCCTCCCCTTGCCAGCGCCACTAGCTCTGCCTCTCTGCCCTGGCCTGACGTCCCTCTGGCCACCGGCTGTCCCCAGCATGAGCCACCACGGCTCCCTGGGGTCTGGCCTTGGCGCCTGGGGGGAGGGGCCCAGAGCACAAGTCTGCCCCCCCCCGGCCCCCCCCCCCGACTGAGAGCCCTCGGCCGCCCCTCGGCTGGCCCTGTGCTGGCTGTGTCCCCACCGGGACCGGCCAGGTCTTCACACTCACGTCTGTGGCAGGGACTGAAGCCATCAGCACCCCTGCCACCCACCACCGCAGCCCCCTGACGTTTCCATCCCTCCCCCAGCTCGTCCTTCACACCTGCCGCTCCTGAAATCACTCCCTTGCCTCCTGTTATCTGCGCCCAGGACTCAAACCCCGAGGTTCCCTGGGGGTCCCGGGCCGCCCCTCACCTTTCTTGGCCGGGACTGATCTGGGTCTCATCTTCTCCTTCCCACAGTGTCCCTCAGGCCTCAGCAGCTATCAGGGGTGACACCAGGTGACACCAGGCGTCACAGAGTTGGGCTGGCTGAGCAGCGGCTGAGGACCTAAAGGGGCCCCAGCTCCGCAGCTGCAGGCAGCCTGGTGCACCTGCTCTGGCCTCTTGCTGCCACCAGGGGGCGCCGGTGCCCCACCCTGACCACACGGGCCAGGACACCGGGCCAGGAGCCCCTACCAGGAAGGGGTCTGTGAGCCCTAACCCTCTCTGTTCCTGTTCTCTTGCGCATTCCTGGTGCTCAGGGCAAGCTCTGGGAAGGCCAGCAGTGCTAGGCGACCCTGGGGGCACCACCGGCTGGCCAGGGATGAGGGCCCCCCTTGCTAGGGGCCCTGATGTCACCCCTCAGCCAGCCTCTGGGCCTTCCCCACCCCACCTGCAGAGCCCAGTGCCCTCTGAGGGCGGAGGTCAGCGTGGACAATGGTTCAGGACACACGGCCTGGCCTGTGGACTTCTGCCTCTCGTGGGATAAAGCCCCAGGGGGACATCACTTGGGGCACAGGGACGGCTGCGGGTCCTCGAATCCCACCAGGCCCGGGCACCGGGGCTGCCAAGGTAACATCTTCCTGCCAGGAACCCCACCCCACCCACCACCCTCAGGGTCTCCGCCACCTCCCGGCTCCCGGAGAGCTGCCCACCCCACAGGTCCTGAGGAAGAGATCAGGGTGTGGGAAGGTGTGCAGGTGGGCCTGGCTACAGATCACCCCCGTCACTCATTCCTTCCGCCAGCCATTCACTCAGACAGCCTGCAGAGAGCCAGCAGGGACCCAGCCAGCGCCCACCCTCCCGAGCACACAGGGAGGGGCCGCAGACAGACCTGCCTCCTCTTGGGGACACAGTTCAATCTGTAGGAGGAGGGGCTTGGGCCAAGGTCCAGCAGCCTCTGATCCCTGAGTTCGCAGGTCAGGGCAGCGCCCCCAGCAGGAGCACCACCCCGAAGCCTCTGGGGGGACCCAAGTCCCACCCACCTGAGGAGATGCCAGGTGGGCCCAGCTGCCAACTTCCAGGAGCCTGGCCTCGGAGTTGGGCCAACGCAGCCCATCCACACTCACTGCCAGGAGCAGGGCAGGTGACTGTCCCCATCCCGGGCTGTCCCCTGTGCCCCAGCCCGCCTGCGGCTTAAAAGCAGGAGATGAAACTGGGCTCACTGCAGGGTGAGCTCCCAAAGCCAGCCCTGCCCAGGCTGGGCCGGCCACCGTGCGCCATCCCCCTGTGCTCGACCCACCGCCACGGGGAGCAGGTGTGTCTGTGGCCTCCAAGGGCTGGCGCGGGAGCCAGCCTCCGGGCATTCCAACAGTCCTGGGCCTCCAACCCACAGGTCCGCACGTGATCGGAGGCCCCCCCACCTGGCCACTCGAGGCTCTTCCTGACAGCTCTGGGTCCCGCAGGTGCCCCCGGGGCTGACTGGGCCGGGGTGGGACATCTTCTAGCCTCGAACACCCCGAAGGGCCAGAAACTTTGGCACCTGCCCGCTCACACTAGAATCCAGATGGGCTCAGCCAACCCTGTGCCCCCAGGACAGGAGGGCACAGCCCGTGTCCGTGCCTGGCACTCAGCCCTGCACCCAGCAACCCCGAGGCAGGACAGACAGGGGAACAGGCTGGCTCTGAGCATCACCCCTTGGCAACTTCGGTGTCCCCACCTACTAAGTGGGGTGGGGGCTGCGTCGTCGTCAGAGGACTCACCGGATGTGTAAGCACCCAGCAGACTGTCACGTCCTGGCTCCCTAGCCCCATAGCCCCTGCAGGGCCGTCCCCAGGGTGGTGACCTCACCTGCAGCGCAAAACAGGGACAGGCTGTGCGCACTCTCCCCCGGGGGCCAGAGGGACAGCTCCTTGCATGGGTCTGGTGCCCGGTGCCGGGTACCAGCCGCCTCATCCCGGCCACCTCCTCCCCAGGACCACCTCCCATGCCCTCATCAACCTGGGAGTGGCCGGAGAGGCCGGCCCCAGAAGGCAGCAGCTCCAAGGAGATGGTGGTCTGTCCCTGACGCAGCCCAGAGCCAGCCTGAACCCACCCGCCCTCAGTCTGGAGGACGGCCCTGGAGAGGGGCAAATCTAGCCCGAGAGCCTGGGGGTGAACAGGCCAGCACAGAGCACAGCACAGAGACCCGAAAGTGATGGCGGTCCCCAGCAGATGGGAGAAACCGGGACCAGGAGCCAGAATTATGGGCCTGGGGCCCCCTGCCTGTGCCCACAGCACACTCACACCGAGGGAGGCGCTCAGGGGACCTCAGCCCCCAGCCCGGCCGCTCTGACTTCCAGGACAAATCCGGGTCCCGGGTGCTGGATCCCGAGTCTCTGGGGAGAGCGGAAGGCCCAGTGGCCTCAGTGCTCACACGAGCTTCTGGGCCTTCACCCGGCCGTCCTGCCTGCCCTGCACCAGGCCCCCCAGCCCAGCCAGCATCGGGCAGAACCACCCGCCCTGCACGCCCACCAGGACGCTGCCGCAGCGGGAGTGTGAACCGGGATGCGGTGTGAGCGCGGCTGGAGCCCGAGCCCAGACACGGTGTGAGCACGGCCGGAGTGTGAACCTGGATGTGTGCCCTCGCCCACTTAGCCTAGGAGGCTGATGCTCCGGGACAAGGTGTGAACGTGCTTTCCTGACGAACAAGTCGTGTCATGGATTTGCCAAAACTCGCCTTTCCTTTTCCCTGAGCAGAAAAGGCCCTGCCAGGCCTCCGGAAGGACGCCCACAGACAGGAGCACAGAGCCCGCCCGCCTGGCAGCGGGGGGTGCGGGGCGGCGTCGGGCTGCCACCGGGGGCTGAGGAGTGGAGGCTGGGCATCGGCCGGCATGAGGGGCAGGGCCAGGAGCCCACACCCCTTCTGTCTGTGGGGGCACCAACTCGGACGTGCTCCCTAGCTAGGAGCTGGGGCTAAGTGCCTGGGTGTCCAGGGTCCAAGAATCTTCCAAAATTCCCAGTGAAACCAAACAGGCACGGGCCAGCCGGGCATCTCTGCCCCAGGGGCTGGCGCTGTGGTTTGCTCAGGGTCGAGAGTCCCCAGGTCAGGTGGCCACATCCACTGGGGAGAGCACGGACGCATGTGTGGGGCGCCTGCGCTCCGTCCTGCTCCGGACTGGCCTGAGACGGGCTGTGCGGAAAGCCGACCCGAAGCAGGACGGGCAGCACTCGGGGCCCTGCTCCAGAGACCCAAGTGCAGGGCCAGCTGCAGAGGCCCCACGATGGGGCGCTAAGCCACAGGTTCACCTCACCCTGACCCCAAATGGCGGGCAGGGTGCCCTCCCCGGTTCTCAGGGCTCCCAGCGGAGATGCTGGCCAGAGAGACTGAGCGGGGCAGGAGGCCCCACAAAGCCAGTGCCGGCCGGAGGCGGGCTTGGCAGGACGTCGGCACCGTGGCCACGACCTCCTCCTCCCACGGGAACTGCCCGCCGTCAGCTGGCCTGGCTCTGCGCGATGCTGCCCAGGCCCCGCTCCGACCCGGGCACCGAGGGCCAGGCCCCGCTCTGGAATGCCGGCAGCCGCCAAGACCGAGAGCAGATTCCAGGAGGCCGGGGCCAGCTCCCTGCTCGCAGACCCCTCGTTAATTATCCCGCCAGACGGGGAGGCAGGCAGGAGCCCCAGGAATCCTGAAAACGAGCAGTCAGCACGTGCCCTGGAATGTGCCCCCAGAGCAGCCAGGGCTGGGCAGCCAATGCCTGGCAGGTGGGCAGCCGGTGTTTGGGGGGACAGGGACACGAGGCTGAGGTGCCCTCCAAGAGCCCAGAAAGCAGCCGGGGGCCCGGGGCTCACCGGAGCTGCTCTGCTCCCCACCCAGGCCCTCCCTGCACAGCCTCAGGGCTCGGCTTGGGGGGCAGACAGGGGTGTGGCAGCGGAGGCCCGCCCACTAAGGACACAGAACCTGGCCCGGAAAGGGCTCCTGAGCGCAGGCCTGCACCAGGCCGGAATCCTCCAGGAATTCAGACCCCAAAGCCTCCGCCGAGCCACAGAAGCCCCCACGGGGGCAGATTTCCGGGGCCGTGAGAAGGGGCGCAGCACGGCGGGGACCTCACCTGGCGGTGCCCCTTGCACAGGGGGGTCCTCGCAGGGATGGAGGGAGGAGCCCCAGGCTTCCTAAGTTCCTTTCACAGCTACACATCTTCACCTGTGCTGAGGGCCTCTCCCATGTCCAGCCTGAGAGTCCCCCAAATGCGGGGACCACCACCCCCCCGCGATCTCACACTAGCACCCCCATCCCCTCCAGCTACCTGTGCTGACCTGGGTATCCCGCCTTTCCACACCCGCTGGAGTGCCTGCCCCAGGGCCATGGCGGAGGCCTCCCCGCCCCCCCCATGCTGCTCCCTCCACCGGCAGAGAGAGCCTGAGGCACCGAGAGTCTGAGGGACCCAACGGTGCAGGACGGCAGGGGCAGCCTCTGTACAGAGCAGGGTCCCTGAGGGCCAGGGACCAGCGGCCGCCCCGCTCGGCTCGGCCCGGCCTTCCTCTGTCCAGACACAAAGCACCAAGCCGTCACCCACGGCCAGCTGGGCGCTGCGACAGCAGGCAGCTGCCTGGCTGCAGGTCCGGTGGACCCCCAGGGAAAAGTTTCCTTGGAGAGGCCCCTTGCCCCCAAACACGCAGTCAGTCAGTCCCAAGGTGACAATGGCCTGGGGACCCACATGGGGTTCTCATGCCGCACAGACCCCCAAACACCACCCAGGGTCCCTCCCCCCAGACAGTGGGGGCCCCCAGGAGCATCCGGCCCTGCCCTGGTGGGTCCAAGAAGCTGTCTACACTGAGCCACCACCGACCCCAGCACCTCAGGAAGTGACAGGGCTCAGTGTCCCCATCTGTAAAATGGGACAAGCACCCAGTCCACACAGGGTACACCCCAGGTCCGCCCGTGTAGGGAAGAGCACTTCACAGAAGAGGTCTGGTCAACCCTGGGGAGGGAGGGAGAGGGCAGTGTGGTTGGGGCAGGGAGGGGCAGGTTCAGGGGCCCTTTCCGGAGACCACCCAGGAGGCCGGGGACGGCTTGTAGCCTGGGGCAGCCCGGGGAGGGGAGGCACGGAGGCCGGGAGGCGTGTCCGCTCATCTGAACCTCAGCCCTGCCTGGACAGTGGGCCCCACATTGGGAGGGGGGCGGGGGGGGGGACTAGAGATGCCCACTTGGCAAATGCCCAGCCGGGGCACCCTCACAGCCCCCCACCCCACCCCTGCTCCCAGAAGGCTTGCTCCATGGCTCTCCTGCTATAATTACACCACAAGACCACCCAACTCTGAGGTCAGCCCCTGGGAGGGGCCCACAGACCCACTGCGCACGAGGCAGGCCTGGAGGCCACAGTCATCCCAGAAGACAGAGGCGCCTTTGTGGTTGGCTGGGGATGGGGACGGGGTCGGGGGGGGGGGGCAGCCAACCTGGTAGTTAAGCAATTCACTGGATGAACCCAAACACCTCCTAGAGTCAGCTGCTTTGAAAGACCCGCTTGGATTCTATATGTGGTCGGTCTCCACCATCCTGGAGCCGACACCGTCCGCAGATGCACGGCCCATCGGGGACGAGGCCCAGCCCTAGTGCAGGACGGACCCGCAGGGACCACACATGGCCCAGCCGACTGGCAAGGGCAGCGGGACCGAGGCCAGAGGGCAGAGCTGAGGCCACCACCCACCCCTGCATTTAAGCTAGCAGGCCACCCGTCCCAGGGGCCGCTGGGCTCCCCCCACCCGGTGCCGGGAAGCGGGAGTCACCGGCAGCCAGCCCAGCACCCCCTCCGGCAGGGAAGCCGTGCTCTGGAGATTTCGGGAACCGTCTTCGAGGGAGGAGCTTAGTGCAGCGAAAGCAGGTGCCTGTGGAGACCAAGCCCACAGCCAGGCCGCCCGCCTGGGCATGAAGCCGAACCCAGCTCCTCCAAGGTCAGAGCCTGAGGGCAGCCTCCCACAGAAGCCGAGGTGTGTCCCAGGCTCAGGGGAAAGGTGCCCGGTACCCACAGGGGAGGCCCCCGACCCGGGGCTCAGAAAGCAACCTCAGGCAGACGGCCAGTATGACTCAAGTGGTCCTGCCACCCCACGGGGCTGCTGCAGGGAATGGCGCAGGGAACCTGCAACCGCAACTGAGGCCCAGGATCAAGGTCAAGACAGATTAACCGGAGACCACGCCCACAGGCCCGTGACTGAGCTGCCTCCCAAGGAATCAACCAGGCTAGGGCCACTGTGGCCGCGGGCCTCAACACAGCAACCCCACCACAGAGGTGCTGGAACCTGGCCTTTGGGGGCATGGCCCCCAGAAAGGAGACACCCCTGCCCCAGGGCCCCCAGCCCTGAAAGGCGGGCGGGCCGGGCCCTGGATGAGGACGGGGCAGTGGCAGCTCCCAGGCCTGGGCACGTCGGCTGGCCAGGAGCAGCCCTTGGTGGCGTCTGGACCTCGGGCCAGGGGTCAGTCTCCCGCCCTCGGACACAGTGGGCGGCACTGAAGGGAGGCCTGGAGGGGCAACTTCCTCTCCATTGGTCAGTCCTCCCAATTTAGAAACAGAGTCGCCCTTGAGGTCCGCCTCCTGCCCCCAGGCCCTCAGGAGTGGCGGCCATGCCAGCTGCTCTGTTTCCCCGTGCAGCCGCCTCCAGGTCCCCCTCCCGCTGGCTTCCTGCTCTGAGGGCACACATGGGGCGCTGAGGCTCCAGGCAGGACCCTGGCTTCTCTCCCTGCTGGGTGGGCACAGGGGTGCAACAGCAGATCACACTGGGTTCCCAGGGGCACCTGCCACGCCGGCCCTGGGGCAGCAGGTCACCAGCTCCAAGGAGGCTAAGGGCCCTGGGGACTCCGGGCTGACCCTCCTGCAGTCCCCGCCAGGCCCTCCAGGCCAAGCTGGCTCACTGTCACCTCTCTGCGCCTCTGCTCCAGCCTATCTTCCATCTGGAAAGCCCACCCCGAACCACCTGCACCTCCCAAACTTCCCCAGCCCACAGGCCCACTTCCTCCAGGAAGCCCTCCAGACCAGGCCGCCTGGCTCTGCCCTGATCGCTCAGCTGGACCCGAGAGCCAGAGCCCCAGAACTGCCTCAGAGACCTCAACAACCCACCCATTTTACAGGTGAGGAAACTGGGGCCCAGAAGGGAACCAAAGCCAAAGCTTTTTGGACCCAGAAGGTACTAGAGATAACCCAGGCTCAAGTTCTCAGTCTGTCTCAGTCCCACGAAGTCAAGTGAGATCAAGTCACAAGAAGAGGCAGCATGTCCCTACGCGCATGTGCTTCTCGCCTGGTTTTTCCTTGAAGACCCCGGGAAGCACTTGCGTCACCTGCAGGTCCCGGCTCACCTGGGAGCAAGCTCAGCCGGGCTCGGCTCGGGGGTGGGACAGAGCCCTGCTTCCTGCCAGTGACAACCACCTGGTGGGTCTGACAGGCCCCCTGGGGCCCAACAAGGGACCGGGGTCCCTGGGGTCCTGGCCCTCCTCTACTGACATGGTGCTCAGCCGCAGAGCGGGGAGGCCACCAGAGGGAGGGCCCACACGTGAGCAGCACTCTCCAGACGCTCCCCCCGCAGGAACAAGGGGCAGTCCCCGACCACCCGGTCAACCACCTTACACCCTCGTGCCCAGCACACCGGGTCTCCAGGGAGAGAGAGCAGCGCCACCCCCACGAGGTCCCTCCACCGGGCGCCCTGCGTCTCCCCTGCACAGGCACCTGGGACTTGACGAAACACCGTCTGATCCCCAGGTAACAAAGGAGCGACTAGGGTCCAGGGTGTCGTGCCCGGTCACACTGGCTCACCTACAGGGCACGAAGCTGACCCTGGATGGAGAGAGCCGAGGCCGGGTGCAGTGGGGGCTCTGCTGCAGGCGACCAGGGCCCAGCCCCCCACACTGTGCCCCACACCCTGGGCTCTGCCAGCACAGGCCCCCTTAGTGCCCCCCCCCCCCCTGCAGAAAGCCTCCGGCCTTCCGGAGGTGGGATGGGGGCGGAGGGGGGATGGGGGCGGGGAAGGTGGAAGAAAGGGGCTCCGCCACTGGGGCAGGCAGGCTGCAGCCCCGGGAGGGGGCAGGTGGGGGCGGGCTCTTCCTAGGGCCCCGCCTCCTCCGCTTTCCACCATTCACACAGCTGGGTCCCCTCCTCCCCCCACCCGTTCCTTCAAATGAAAGAATTTGGGGGAACCAGAAAAAATAGGGCTTTTATTTTCAAAACTGGAATCAATTATAGCTGGGGGGGGTTGGTTAAATATTGCCAACTGTGCAGAGGCTCAGGTCTGCCCCGTCCGGACGGAGGAGAGACGGGGAGGTGGGGCCGCTGGAGGTTTGGGCAGAAGCTCGGACCAGGACTGTTCCTGTGGGCGGCCTCGCCCTGCACCCCCAACCCCGCACCCCCACCTGTGCACAACCAGCCCTGCACCCCCACCTGTGCACACAGCTCTGCACACACAGCCGGCACAGCTGGCTTTGCACACCAGCCTCTCTTCCAGGAGACAGCGCCTTGGGAGGAAGCCGAGCAGCTGCCCTCCCGCTGGATCCGCTGCTTCCTGAGGCCACCCCTGCCGCACCCCCGCCCACCCACTCCAGAGGATGAAGGCCGGACCCAGGCCCAGTCCCCGGGTGTAGAGTCAGGGCAGGGTGGGGGCTTGGGGACCTGCCCCTCTCTCTCCAAAGCGGGTCTTGGTGGGGCCCCACTGAAGTCTGGTGCTGTGCTGGAAGATGGTGGAAGGTTCCAGGCGCTCATCGCCCCAGTGCTGCCGAGAGGTGAGCAGCTACCTGGCCTCCCTGATCCCGGTTTCCTAGGGTTCAGTGAGACAGCGCAGGCCTCCGGGCCCAGAGAGGCCCGCACGTGGCTGCGGGGAGGGGGGCTGCTCTGCAGGCAAAGCCACGGCTGGAGCCCCGGCCCAGAGGATGGAGCATGTGAGCACTGCTCTCCCCCCCCCCCGGAGACCCCCGCGTGTAGGTCTGAGCCCACTGAGCACGTGCGGCCCCGGGGCCCTGGGTCCCGGCCAGACGGACCCTGCCCGCGGACACAGGGCCACTTGCTGACCCTGAGCTCCTCCCAGGCCAAGCTCCCGCCCCGCTGTGCCTCTGCAGCCCTCACCACCCCCACCCCTCGGCCAAGTGTCAGGGTCTCTGGGGGGGGGTTGTGTGCTGCTCACCCGTGGGAGCACCGGCCCTCGAGATGGGGAGCTGGCCACCAGGACAGTCAGGCCAGGAGCTGGGTGGCCAGTGGCTGATAGGAAGCAGGGCAGAGGAGGAAGGCCGGCCCCCAGGGGCCAAGGGCAGGTGTCCCCAGCTGCTTCCTGGAGGATGTGACCAAAGACAGGCCACACCCAGCATCCCCTCCCTGCCCTCCCCGCCACGCAGGGACCACAGAGCATCCGTGCTGCTGCCTTGGTAAGTGCAAGCCGGTCCCGGCAACGGCTCTGAAGGCAACTCGCCACCAGGACCAGGACGGGTCTCTCGGCCCACGTCAAGTGGCACGTGGTTCCGTAAGAGGCTGAATGAGACAGATGATCCTCAA
Source organism: Mungos mungo (assembly GCA_004023785.1). NCBI lineage: Eukaryota > Metazoa > Chordata > Mammalia > Carnivora > Herpestidae > Mungos > Mungos mungo. The sequence goes on from PISW01007700.1 coordinate 19,399, forward strand.
AGCATCTCCCCACGTCCACCCATGACCATAAATACTGACCAGACTAAGAAGGCGTGACACCTCGCCCCCTCTATCCCCACCTAGACCCAGCCTGGACCCCAGCTTGCCTGGGGGGTGGTGTCACAGCCCACAGAGGGGGCTCAGGGTCCTAGAGGCAACAGGGTACGGGGCAGGCCCCCCGATACTCAAAGCCCTTGGAGCAACAGGATGGAGGCTAGCTCAGCAGAGAACCTTCTGGCTAACAGAGGACACCTGATAACCAACCAACCCACCAGACTGTCCAACGGTTGGCACCCCCAGCTACTGGCACCTGCCTCAGAACTCTGGGACCCAGGCCCTCCCCAGGTCCCCTACTCTCAGGCCATGCTGGGGGCAGCTGGGGGGGTGGGGCACCACACTGAACACACAGGGACCAGAGAGAGTGTGGGGTCCTCTCTACAAACAGGGGACCTCCTGCCCCCACAATTTCCTGGCGCCCCTGCCCCCCCATTGCCTGCTGGGCATCTGAGGCGTTGAAGCACCCAAAGGACCCACCCCCCCCGCCAGCCGCTCACCAGGAGCAAGTTGAAAGCACTGGAAGCCGTCCGGGGGTATTTCATGTCCCCCAGTGGCCATGGCTCCGCACCCCGCGCTCTCACCGTCCCGTCGCCGAGAAATCAGGACAAACGTCTGTGGGGTTGTTGTGACGCATTTTCATGCACTTGTGCTCTCTTTCTTTACAAAAACTCCGGGACCCGCACGCCCGCTCCGAGCCGAGGCCCCCCAGCACCCCACCCACACTTTCCTAACGGCACGTCGTCAAAAAGAAAACCACAGGCCCCCAAAATGACACCACTTAAGTCACGACCCGAGACACAACCTGACTGCAGCTCAAAGCCCGGGGGACATCGCCTATATAGGTCATCACGGGAATCAGCGTTCTGGTAGATTCCACTCCCCTCAGGAGGCCCCCTCGCCTACAGCAAGGGTTCTCGGCTGAGAACTTCCTTTTTCTTGCTCTTCCTCTCCCTTTAGAAAACGCTCCCCTCCACAGCCCCTGGGAGCCCCCCGCCCCTTGTTGGATGGGATTCTGCCCGATTCGTGACTCGGTTCCTAAAGCCAATCACATCTCTAAAATCCGCTCGGTTGTTTCTGCTATTTAACGGCGTGTGGCATGGCTGGGTTTCCGTGACCTGCCACCTTACGGCTGCACCCAGTTTTACTGAACCAGTCGCCTCTGATAGGACCCTGGGTGTCCCCCATCCTTCAGGACGTGAGAGCCTCCAGCAAGGCAGAAATGCTGCTTGCAGACCCTGGACCAGCCGCTTCCCGGCCGCCCAGTAACCCGGCCGGTCCCCGAGCATCTCTGCGGGGAGGCCACCACGGGTCAGGCGCTAAGATGAAGGGGGGCAGAGGCATCAGTGGAGAAAGGGGCTCTCAGGGTCCCCCTTCTTCCAACAACCTCAGATGAGCTGCAGGGGGCAGGGTGAGGGGGTGGGAGAATGCCGTCCATGCACTCACCGTACTGACAGCGGGGACCCTGGAAGCCTCGGGGACAGCGGCACAGCTGGGCCGAGCCGGACGCACAGTGGCCACCGTTAAAACAGAAGCCAGCGCTGCACCGGGCTGTGGAGAGAGGAAAGAAGGTGTGTGAGGAGGGCCGACAGCCCAGGCGCAGCCCCAGCCCACCCCCCAGGACACAGCGTCCTGGGGACTGTCCCCGAAGTCTCCCCACAAAGCCAGGCCTGAGGCTGGACAGGACCCAGATCCTCACCACAGACGCCAAAGCTCAGACTCTATCTTGAAGCCTGAGCCCTTGAACCTTGGGCAGGGGGTCTACCATACCGGAACCCTGACCCTGCCACCAGATCAGGGTCCAGCTCTGTCATGACTCGGGTCACGCACTGGCCCACCCCCACCAGAGCCTGCCACATCCGCCACAATTTCTGGAGGAGGTGGGGAAGGAGTCAGGGCCAGCAGGGGACAGCCCCCTGCTAAAAGGGAGGCTGCAGGCTTGGCTGAGGACCACCCCCCCCCGTGCAAGGGGACAGGCACCCCCAGGAGCCCCCCTCCCCCACCGGCAGCTGAGGGAGGGGGCCGCACAAGCAGGCACTGAAGGACCCCCCTCCCCCCACACCTGCCAGGCGGACAGAGCTCAGGAGCCTCAGCCTGGCTTTCAAATCAGCATGTGGGACAGCCTCACCGGAAGAGGAAGGCTCCGTGTGTGAAAAGGAACGGGTAGATACAAAGAAGGACCAAGTAAGAGACCTGGAAACAAAAAAATGTGAAAACTGGACACACAGCTGTTGATGAAGGCTGGACAGACGCCTTGCAAAACGACTTAGAGATTTCCAAGACACAAATGTGTTTCATGCTTAACATTAGTTCATTAAAAAAAATTTTTTTTTAATGTTTTATTTTATTTTTGAGAGAGAGCAGGCGCATGCATGCGGGTGAGCCAGTGGGGGAGGGGCAGAGAAGGAGGGAGACAGAGCGTCCAAGGCAGGCTCCAGGCTCTGAGCCGTCAGCACAGAGCCCGACGCGGGGCCAGAACCCGCAAACCGCGAGATCATGACCTGAGCCGAAGTCGGACGCTCAACCAACCAGGTACCCCCAACATTAGCTCATTTTTTTAAATGAATGTTTTGAATTCCTACTACATTCCAGGACCGTGGCAAGGGCTCTTCTTGGGGACGCCCCCTCAGCCTGTCAGCGGGGCCAGGACTGTGCCCACAGGCCCCTCAGGGGCCCTGGACTGAGAGTGAGAAACGCCAGGGCAGGCAGAGGTGACCCGGGGCCCGTGGTACCCATGGAGTGTGCTGCCGCCGGGCAGCTCTGTTCTCTGAGGACCAAGCAGGCAGAGGGAGGACCGAGGGGGCAGTCACGTGAGGCTGGAGAAGCCCCCAGGAGCGAGCGTGCACACACGTCCCCACCCCAGACGCCTTAGCGGGCAAGGGGGGCGGCTGGGGGCTTGTACCTAAGTGTACAAGCCCTGATCTGATATCTACCAGCGGGTTAGAAACGCCGGGTAAGCTCCGCGATCTGCACACATGGAATACGATATTCTCAGCGACCGTCACACCACCAAGGGTCCCCTCCGCACCAGTGCCTGAGCCTGAAGCCACACGCCACCCGCGGCAGCTTCCAGGGCTGAAGGGGTCTCTTCGCCCACGATCTGATAAAGAGGGAACCCCGCCCTGGTGCGCAGAGCACGGGCTGGAGGTGCGGGACGGGGACGGTTCCCACAGCTTCCAGCTTTTCCCCGGACCAGGCCTTGGCTTTGGGCGGAACCAGGGAGGGTCTGTCCACATGCATCCTCAGAACCAAAGGCTGGCAGGGCCGGGAGGGGCGTCTGCAGGCTGGCAGGTTCGGGGAGCGCAGGCCCCAGGGGAGGGCAGCGCGCGTGGGCATTTTCCGCGGCATCTTAGCGCCACTTTCTCTCAAGGTGGGAGACAAGCAACAGGCGTGCTTGGCTGGACCTCCACCAGCGTGAGAAAGGTGCCCCGCCCCGCCCGGGCCCCGCCCACCGCGCCCCGCCCCCGCGCCGGGCCCCGCCCCTCCGCCATGGCGGGGTTTCGGCCGCAGACCTCTCCCGTCAGACACAGCGCCTCTGTCCACCATCGACGGAGGCACTTGGGGGTTTGAACAAAACTGAGTTGGGGACAGTGCAGACAAAGGGGGTGACAGTGAGGACGACACCGGTCCCGGCCGCCCCACAGGGCAGGGGGATCAGCACCGGGGCTCAGAGCGGTCCTCAGCTCATCTACCAGCCCGTGGGGCGTTTCCTAAAGCTCACCCGAGGTGCTCCCGGAGCGGCCGGTCGGCAGCCAGGTGTGGGACCCACAACGCCCACCTCACAGCAAAGCATGGCTGCAGGAGAGAAGTCCTTCCCACTCGGTGTCTCTGCCCCTGGTCTGTCCCCAAACCCACTGGCTGGGGGCTAGAAGCCAGGACCACACGCCCCCACCCCAACTTCCCCCATCCCGGACCCTCGCTGCGGGGAGGGAGTCCCTCCAGCTCCAAGCTCCTGAGGAAGGGCCACGCCAGTGTCGTCCCGGGGCCTGGGGACCCCATGGCCACACTCCCCCACACCCTCCCCCGAAGGCCAGTGCTGGAAGGAAGGGGGAGGAGCCCGGGGCCGGTGTGAGTGTGGGGGGCTGCGAGTGTGGGTGCAAGCGTGCCCGCGTGGGCGTGCAGCACAGCGCAGGTGAGCAGGCACATGGTGCACACGCGTGTGTGAGCATGAGCCCGTGTGTGCAAGCGCATATGTGCATGTGTGTGAGCACACGTATGTGGGCCTGTGCGGTGAGCCTGTCAGCACATGTGAGACCATCCATGTGAGCCCGGGATTGTGTGCACACGCATGTGTGAGTGTGAGCACTCGTGCATACATGTGTGCACGTGCGTGAGGCGGGTCAGCTCGCCTGGTGGACAGCATGCTGGCGCCGCGCACCGGTGTGACCGGGGCAGAGACCTGGGGCCGGGGGTCACGGCAGAACGGCACGCCCACCCCTGGTGACCCTGGTGACGGAGGCCGGGACGCCAGCTCTGCAAACTCCCACCCGGGGCGCGGGGCTGACACGCGTCCAGAACGGGAACGGAGAAGCGAGCGGCAAGGCAGGAAAGCAGGGGGCGGCCGTCCCCGGGCCTCGGGGCGGCCTTCCTGCCCCTCCTTCCCCAAAGCGCCCCTCAGCGGGGCCCAGGGGAGGCGGCGGCATCCCGGGAGGGAGAGCCATAGGCCAGCCCGCCAGGCAAAGAGCGGCCCGGGCTTCTGTCCCCTGGCCAGCTCCACAGTCCGTCCCGGGCTCCAGTGACAACAAACCACATCAGTCCCTACAGGCCACAAGGTTTTTCTGGCTCCCCTGACACCCCCCCCCACCCACCGCCTGCCCCGGGCAGCAAGAAGGCCTGAGTGACCAAGATGGGCCGGGAAGCCGGAGGAGAAAGCTCTGGGTGGTCACTCCACAGCGTCCTCCCCGGCCGTGGTCATCTCCGAGGGTCTGCTCAGAGTCAAGGGCCCAGCTGTCCCATGCACCCCGGGCACACGCGGGGGTCTGGAGGGCTCCGAGGTCCTGGGCCCCCAGCCACGGCCTCCAGACCCAGTTCCCACTGTCCACGCACCCAGAATCTGACGCCCTGTCACCGCGCTCCCCGACTCCCCAGGGCCATCTGCCCTCCACAGCAGACTGTGTCCCTGCCCGACTCGGACCCTGCCCTGTCCCTGCCCCGGGGCCCCTCAGAAAGTGACCCTGTTTGGAAGGAGAGTGTTTGCAGGCGTGACCGAGGTAGGGCCTGAGCCCACTCGGAGCAGAGAGGGAGGAGGGGGCTGACTCGGGCAGGGAGGACGGCAGGAGGGGCTGAGCGGCCGCAAGCCAGAGCGCGTCTCACCGGCCGCACGGCCTTGCCTGCCAGCTTTCCGGCGTGTCCGTCCAGGACAGCAGCTGCGGGGGCCTCTGCCCGTGAGCAGCCCGGGGCACCCCGCGGCCCCACACAGACGTCTGTCCAGGGGACCGGCTGCGTCGGTGTCTCCCAGAGCCTGCTTTAAGGACAGTCTATTGTTCTGACTTCGTTGTGTTTTCTTCCTTTCTTTTTAAGGAAAGAATTGGTTTGGAAAGCACTAGTCTGTCTCAGGAACCCTCGGGGCACGTTGGCGTGCTAACCGCTCGGACAAGTCCTGCAACAATGGGACCCGTATAACTACTTCACGGGAGCTTCTCGGACCGCAGAGCCCCTCCCGCCCCACGTCCATGGCACGGCACCCAGCACCCACTCGGGCCTCGCCTCTCCATCCTGGGGCCTTTTCAGATGCCCGGAGCCCAGCCCTGTGACCGGGGAGTTAGATCGGGGAGCCGCAGAACGGGTTCCTGGCACCTCATTCCTGGGTGCGTCCATGCCAGGGTCAGGCCAGACGCCCACCTTCACACGCAGGGCCGCCTCGGATGAGGGGGTGCCAGCACCCAGGGCATCGGGGGGTCTAGGCAAAATCTGCCCCTGACTGGGACAGACGGGGGGTTGGGAGAGCAGGGCAGGAAGGCGGCCCCGGCAGCAGAGCGGGTCGGCGCCGGGCTGCCCTGGGGACGCACGCATGGGGGGCCACGCAGCCCGGGGAAGCACCCCGGCCGCCAGGACCCGCCGCCCTGCCCAGCGAGCGTTTTTCCTTTTTGGTCACCTCCAGGTCACATGCTGCTCAGTGGGTCTCGGAGCAAAATCACAGTGGCCTTCAGGAGCCCCTGCCATTCTCCCACACGGCACCAGGCCTCCTCCTGGATCCCACACAAACACGGGGGCCCCGACGGCGGCCCACACGGAGCTGCGCTTCCGGTTTGGAGGCGGGTGGAGCAGGGCGTGGGCTGCCCCCACCTGTACCCACCTGACCCCCCCCTCCCCCTGGGCTGCAGACAGCCTGCGCTGGGATGGAGGGAAGGTGCTGGAAGAGACCAGAGGAATGGCAGAGGGTGAGGAACCTGACAAGGTCAGAGGACCCTGACTCCCAAGGAAGCAGGCGCCCCTCCCACGTGGGGCTGGCACCCGGTCAGCGCTCACACCAGGAGCCCAGAGGCCCCGCCCCAGCCCTGCTGCCACAAGCAAGCCCTCAGGGAGGGGACCAGAGCAGCCACCCCAGACTCTCACCTGACCCCCCAGGGCAGGGCCTCCTGGGGGCTGGGGGCTCTTGACCCCTGCTAGGCCTGGGAGAGGTCGCAGCAGGAAGCACGCTCCCCGTGCTCAGCCCAGCTTCCCCGGCCAGGCGGTGCTCCCACGTGTGCTCCCGCCCTCCTCCGCTGCCCCCCCACCACCGCTGCACTTCCTCCTGCTCCGGCCCCCACCGGCTCCCTGAGTGCTCCGGCCCCACACCCGCCTGCCTCCCCTGCCCACCTGCACCCCGAAGCCCCAGCGATCAGCGTCCTTGAGCAGGCAGCCTCCCCGTGGGCAGCGCCCAGAGCTCAGTGGGAGCCCAGCGACAGAGCGCCGGGTTCCGGGCTCAGGTTCCTCCCCATGTGGACCCCCCAGGCCCCTAGTCCCTCCCTCCCCTTCCCAAGCCAGCAGCCCAGACACCAGGGAACAAGTGGGTGTGCGGAGGGACAGGATCACAGAGCTTTTTCTGGAACATTCAAATAAACAGATAAAACCCAAACCCAAATAAGTAAACCCTGAACTAAAAATGATCTTTTAAAAACAAACAGTTGAGGGGCGCCTGAGTGGCTCAATAGTCGGGCGTCGGACTTTGGCTCAGGTCACGATCTCACAGTTAGTGGGTTCGAGCCCCGCGTCAGGCTCTGTGCTGACAGCCCGGAGCTTTGGATTCTGTGTCTCTCTCTCTCTCTGCTCCCCAAACCCACTCGTGCTTTGTCTCTCTCTTTCTCTCTCAAAAATAAATAAACATTTTTAAAAAATAAAGCAAAAAAAGCAGTTGAGAAAGCCAAAGCCTCAAGTTCAGGACACATGCAGAGACCCGGGGACAGCCTGGGCCGCCAAGGCCAGGCCCTCCGGCCGAGACCCACCCCCCCCCCATGTCCTTACTGCCACAGCCCGTCTCCTGCACCCAGCGAGGCCAAGGCTGCCCTGCCCCACGGCCCCATCCCCCGCCTGCCCGCTGGCCAGGCCACGGCAGAGCCGCCTTGTCCTTCCTGGCCACAGGCAGTGGCAGACAGAGCCGCAGGCCAGGCCAGGGGCTCGGGCCGAGCCGGACGGGAAAGGAGAGGCGGTCGTGGCCCTGGCCCCGTGGGCCTGTGCTGAGATTAGCCTTCCCTCCCTGCAAAGCCAGCATTCGGGCCTCGTCCCTGCCGTGGGGAGCGGCCGACCTGGCCTCCCAGGGTCCGGCCTCCCCTTGGGCCCTGCCGCGGGGATGGTCCCTCTGGGACACAGGTGGAACCACAGGTGACGAGACTCCGGCTCAAGAGTCGGGTCCTGGGAGCGCTGCAGTGCAGACCTTGGCCTGCACCCGGGCTCCCCGCCCCCCTGGCCCACGACGGTGTCCACACCACTCCCCCCAAACCAGGAAGCCAAGCCCAGAGGGCCCCTCCCCAGCTCTGGCCAATATGCGGCTGTGCATTCACGTCCCTTCCCAGGACCAAAGGCCGTGCTCCGCAGCCCCGCCCCGCACCTCCTCTGCCGCCCCGTCATCCACCAGATTGGGAGGGCCGCCTCTGGCAGGCCCAGGAGCTCCGGCCTCGCAGCGGAAGCCGGGGGCCTCCGCTTCGATGTCTGCCCTGCACCCCCACTCAACAGACCCCTTTGTTTTCCTAGAAGCCAGAAGCAGGGAACGTACACATCACCGCGATCAGAGAGCCTGGGGAGGAGGGCCGCCGCCGGGCGCCGAGGGGGGCTGGCCGGCATCCAGGTGTCCCCCCCCAGGCTCTCCTGCCCACGAGGGAGGCGGGCTGCTTCCTCTCCTCTTCCCTCCTGCTCCCTTCCTGGGGAGAATTACTCACTTCCTCTCCCAGAAAACTACCCACTGCCTCTCTCTTCCCTTCTCCGACTGGAGTCCGTGTAGAAAGTCTCTGCCCCTGATCAGCGGCTCCACGTTTCCCGCGTGCGGAGGGACCCGGGGGCAGAGACAGGCTGGACCACGGCCTCTGAAGTCTGGTTCCCATCCCAGCAAGGGGAGCTGGGACCCCTGGCCGCCCCCACGGCCTCACAGCTAGGAGCGCCACGGCCTTGTTTCGGAGGGGGCCTGACCTCTGAGACCACCTCCCTCCGGGAAGGGATGCAGCCTCCTCTTATCCAGTCACCCCAGCTGCCCACCCACCTGTCCCCGCACCCATGCCCACACCCACCTGCTGGCCCTCCTATCCCCGCACCCTCCTGTCCCCACACCCACCTGCGGGCCCACCTGTCCCCACACCCTCCCGTGCCCACACCCACCTGCTGGCCCTCCTGTCCCCGCACCCTCCTGTCCCCACACCCACCTGCCGGCCCACCTGTCCCGGCACCCTCCTGTCCGCGCACCCTCCTGTCCCCACACCCTCCCGTGCCCACACCCACCTGCTGGCCCTCCTGTCCCCGCACCCTCCTGTCCCCACACTCACCTGCAGGCCCACCTGTCCCCGCACCCTCCTGTCCGCGCACCCTCCTGTCCCCACACCCTCCTGTGCCCACACCCACCTGCGGGCCCACCTGTCCCCACACCCTCCTGTCCCCCACCCTCCTGTCCCCGCACCCACAGGCCAGGAACAGCTTCCCAAACCCCCTCCACTGCCGGCCTCCACAGCCATGAGCCTCATGCCTTTCACGAAGCAGAGGCGTCACAGTGAGGCTCACGCGAGCTGACACACGGCTCCCCGTCCCTCCTGCGCCGATCAGGACCCCCTCCCTCTCTCAGCTGGAGGCAGGACAAACCTCCACTAAGCACCTGGGGAGACTGAGGCCCAGGCTCTAGGACAGGAGGCAGAGCAGGAGCTGCTGTCCCGCATATCCGCAGGGGCCAGGGGCCAATGCCCAGCCCAGGCCCTCCTGGGAACACAGGGCCCAAGGACCCAAGAGCAGGGGTGTGGCTGTGGTGGGCAGACGGGCTAGGGATGGGCTCCACGACAGGGCCCTGAAGAGGCATCTGAGCCCAGAGACCACCACGTGGCCCCGGGGCTGGCCTCAGACCCCTTCCGGATGCCAGGACCTGGCCAACAGCCCCCCGCCCTCCGCTCAGAGCCCCCCACCAGCCCTCTTTCCTGGCCCCCTGCCCACATCAGCCTGTGGGGCTCACTGCTGCTCTCTGATGATTCTGCTTTAACAGCCTGGGTGGGGGGCAAAGTAGGGAGCTCTCGCGCTGTGGGAAGTGCCACCAAGTGAAGAAACAGGGTCTGCACCCCGCACGCCGGGGACATTCCCTTTAGACACAGCCTCTTCTGGGGCACAGATCTGGGGGGAGGACACTTACGGGAAAGGCAGCCCTGGTCCCCAGGCTGCTGGCTCCACCCGGGGCAGCACCTGAACACGGTCTGTGCCTCCATGGCATACACCTGCCTGTAGCCCGTGTAGTAGATGGTTCTAGAAAAGAAGGGAGAAGGAAAACGTTGACCATGGAGGCACCAGCTCTGGTGGCACTTCCCCATGCTTCTGGCTCTCCCCCACCCACCCCTCCCTGCTCCCTTCACGGCGGAGCAGGTCCAGGCTGCGCCCGCATGAAGAGGGGCAGCAGGGGTCACGCGGCTGCCCAGGAGCCAGCACCGGTGGCCCCGGCCAGCTCTGCCCCCTTCCCTCGCCACCCCCGCTGGGCCCGGCTCTGAGCCAGCATCAGGACGGGCACAGCACCCCACATCTGGCTCTTATCGCCAGGCCAGGTTTGAGGACTTCGGGGTCAGACTGGAAATGTCCAGCCAAGGACCGAGAGTGCCCGGCCCTGGGCAGGCTGTGCCCCGGGTGCTGCCGGTTCAGACCCCAGGCTCTCAGCCCAGCAGCGCCCCGGGGAAGATGGGCCTCTTCCCCACCTGCGGAGCGGAAGGCCGAGCCAGGGACACGGGGTGACCCGGAGAAGGGCTGTGGACAATGGCAGAAGGACCAGAGTGTGGTCATACTCAGCACAGAGGTCAGAGGGGAGCAGGCGGGAGAGATCCTCAGGGGACAGGGTGGCCAGGGCCCGACCCCCGTTCCTGCTCAGGATGGAAGTAGTTCTCACAAAGGCTGAGCGGAGAGCGGCAGAGCCCCAAGGGGGAGCTGGGAGGGGCCCTCGCCGGAGGAAGGCACCCAGGTCCGGCGCGTAGGAGGGCGCCGACTAAACCAGTAAGAGACCAGCTCCCAGGGGCTGCCCCAGGCCCCTCAGGGCCGCCCTGTGCACAGCGGGCCAGCCAGCACCAGCCTCCAGCCTGCTTCTCCGCACACCAGCAGCCCCCACGGGGTGGCCTTGCTGGGGCAGTCGCCCGGGGGTCCACCTCCCGCCATCCTGGGGCTCAGCCCACAGCTGTGACTGTGGAGCTGGAACCAGGGAGGGAGGCAGAGGTGCCTGGGCTCCACATCGCCCACACAGCCCCCCACAGTCCCAGGCTCCACTTCTGCCAGCCTCAGATTTTGGAAGGGTCTCTGCCATTCCAGAAAGTTCCATCCCGCCTTCTTCAGAGAGCAAGTTACGACAGCCCAACGATCTGACCCTGCCGACCTTCCCAGGGCAGCTGTCCGGATCCCGGATTGTCCCTCCTCGTCCCTTCCCTGCCCACCTCCACCCGCACCTGGTGACGGTCAGCCAGAGCACAGCTCCGTGCCCCAGCCCGGCCCCACTGTCTTCCTCTAGAGGGAAGACCGCTGACCTTAGTGGAAGCGGGGTCTTTCCCAGTGGAAACAAACTGAGTGGAGCCTGCACTGACTTAGGGCGTCCTCTGAAGATGGACAGACACGCGGGGGCAGGGGGGACGGGTGCGTGAGCACGAGGCAGAGACTGGGGAGAGGCAGGCGTGAGCCAAGGGCACAGCCCCCACAGGACCCGGAGCAGGGAGAGGCTGAGACAGGAGCCAGCTGTGCCCACACCTGGGTCTCAGGCTCCTGCCCTGCCGGACGGAGAACGCTGGAGCCCCGCCCCCCAGGGTGTCACAACTCATTACAGTGGCCACAGAAAACTAAGCAGGACACAGTGCTCACCTGCCCTCGGGTCCGTGGCCGTGAGGTCCTCGCGTCCACGGGACGGGACTGGTCACGGGCCACAGGGGGCACAGGACGGGACTGGCCGCAGGCTGCGTGGGGCCTGAGACAGAACTGGTCCACCCTGGGGGATGGGAAGGTGCAGGGAGGCCGGGGAAGAGGAACGGAGAGGGGAGTAACAGGGAGCGAAAGGAAGGGGGTGACCTCGAGTCACCACTGTCTGTAGGAATGGTGACCAGGACCCGACCAACAGCCATGGGGTCACGGACCCTTGAGCCCCAGGAGTGGCCCGAGGGCCTGGACTGCCGTTTCCAGGTGAGGAAATCCCCTCCTGCCCGCCGGGGCTCGGCTGCCGGGAGCCGCGGGAAGCCCGCGGCCACCCTGCGGACCAGGACCCCGCAAACAACCCGGGCCACTTCCCGGAAGCGTGAGCTCATGCGCGCCGCAGACAGTGGCCCGGGACAGCTCTGCGAAACGCCGCTTTGGCAGGACATGAAACCCCGGCCTGCAGAGACGCCGACCGCAGCACTGGACGGGGTTTGGCAGAGCACACAGCGCCGGCCCTTCCTCCGTAAATATTTATCCCTCTCCCGGGGCTACGTGCTGCTGCTCACGGTCGCCCGGGGAAGGGGGCCCGCCGCCCGTCTGCCCCCGCCCCCCCCGCCCCTGCGACACGGTTGGAGGGCCCACTGCCCCTCACGCCCCTGCAGCCCACACCTGACACCCCACATGTGGCCACCGCAGGGGAGCTGGCTTACAGCAGGGTCAGGGGCGACGGCGGGTGGGGTCAGGCCGGGGTGCCCACATCCACCTCCTACAGGTCCCTGGGAGCCTGGGCCACAGGCCAGGGGACTCCACAAAGCGGGGGCCTGGAGGGCCCGGTCTCCGCGTCCTCCCAGCACCTTCCCTCCCCTTGCACGGGCCACACCCTGAAAGGGCAGCGGCCCTTTCTGGACGCCTGGGGAGCCCCTCCCCCGGGCACAGCCTGGACTGGATGCTGGGTTGTCAGGGAGACCCTCCTGATGCGCCAGGAGAGCAGATGGGAGGAGGGGGCCAGGCCCCCGGGGATGCGGGGGATGCGGGGGCCTCGGCGCGTTCCTGGAGGATGAGGCCACAGCCTCGACGGCCACGGGAGGGGCGTCTGCAGAGGCGCGGGGCTCGCTGCGGGGAGGACACACCCACCACCATGCAGCAGGGACCACGGAGGGGAAGCGGTCAGCACAGGTCACAGAGGCCCAAAGGGACACGAGGGGGTGAAACACCTCTCATCCATGTAGGGTGGAGGGCCGTGGGGGGACCAGCCCACGTGGCTGCACTCCAGGCCAGGCACCCCGCCCCCCACAGGCCAGGGACCCAAACTGCCCCCGCTGAGCCCGGTCACCTCAAGCCAGGCCAGGAGCAGACGGCCAGAACTCGTTCTGCACGCGGCCCCTCCTGAACCTTCCCAGGAGACCCCAACACAGAGCCCAGACCACCCCTCCAGCGCAGCAGGAAACATGGCAGAGACCCCGTGGCCCGTGCCCCCCTCGACTGGGCAGCAAGGCCCTCGAAGACAGTGGGACTTTCCTCCCAGGGCCCCAGACGCCCCGCCAGGCGGCTGAGGCGCCCAGATGCTTCAGAAAGGCTGCCCCACCCCCACCCAGGCCAGCCTGGGGACCAGCAACAGGGAAACGGGGGGACAGCTGCCCTGGGGGCTCCCGGAGTACACACACCCCGCAACGCTCCAGCCTTGGCACCACAGGGCCCTTGGCAGCTTCCAGAAACAGCACCCTCCCCACGGATTACTGTGGGGACACGGCTGACGGAACCTCATTCCCGATCGGTGAACGCCGTGTGGCCGCGCGTGAGAACGGGGCCCACACGGAGCACACCTCCTTCCGCCCCGGGCTCCCAGCGTCCCCCGACCTTGGGGCCTGAGGCGCCACCCTGTGCCCCACAGCACGAGCAGCGGCATCTGGCCTCCGCCCGCCGGCGGCGCACCCGTCATCAGCGCACCTGGCCCAACGGGACACTGTCCCAGACACCGTCAAGGGCGGCGAGGGGAGCTGGCGCCCCACGTAGATGGCGCCACACAGGCGACCCGCAGAGGCTGCGCTGTGAGGCTGGACGCCAAACCCCATGTGAGGGCCGCTCCCACCTTCCCTGCCTCACAGGGGTGCTGCCAGGGGGGCGCTGCCCGCGCTGAGGACCCCCCCGCCGCCCAGCTCAACAGTCGGGCAGATTCCAGAGACAGGAGAGGTGTGCAAGGGCACTCCTTAATTTGATTTTGAAATAAAATCTTGAGCAAGAAAAGGTTTGGCGCTGGCTCCCCCGGGAAGGAGGCCCAGGGGGCTCAGCAGGCTGGGCACCCCGCTTATCCCCTCTCGTGTGGCTGCCCCCGCCCCCAGCTTCCCGTCTTGGCCACGGGATCCCCATGCCCCTCGGGGCCCCCTCCCAGAGTCCCTCCTCCCTGCAGACCCCTGGGCAGCAATGCTCGGGCGGGGAGCTGCCCCACAGGGGTGGGGCGGGAGGAGCCTCAGCACGAGGCGCAGGGCAGCGGGAAGGGGCGTGGGTGGCCCTGGACCAGGACAGCCCCCGCCCCGGCCGCCCCGCCGGCACCCCGCACCGGGGCCCCAGCACGTACCTGCGCTCATGGCTGACGCACCACGCCTGCCGCCCGCAGCCCGCCTTCCACACGGGCACAGTCTGGCTAAAAGCCTGCACGCACGGCTGGCTTCGGCCCACCAAGGTCAGCTCCTGCTCGGCACACACGTGCGGCCTGGGACAGAGGACAGGTGGTCAGCGGGCCCCGGTCCGGGGCACGGAGCCAGCGGGGGTGGGGGGCACACAGGGCCCATCCCCGCGGGGGCCCCTGCCAGGCTCGAGGTGTGGGAAGACGATGAGGGGGAGGCCACAGGGCCGCACCCCATCCTCCCTGCAGGGGCCCCATGCCACCCACAGTGCTGTTCTAACTTTGCCAAGACAGGGGGCCTGGGGGCCAGAGGGAACAGTGACCCGGACCCTGCCCCCCCCCACGTCCCCAGCCATCCTGGCCTCAGAGACGTCCCCTGAGCTGCCCCCACTGGGCACACGGCTAGGTGGGTGGAGTTCGCTCCAGGCAGGACAAGGCAAGTGGGGAATGTTGGGGCACCCCCAGGGAGCATTAAGGGGGTGCACAGAGGAGCCCTGTGATGTCAGTGGCTCCTGAGCACCCTTGACCCCCCCCCCCAGGAGCGTGCCTCGCTGGGGAAGGAGGTGGTTGTTGAGAAGACAGAGGACGCAGGGAGGGCTCTGGAGGCTCCGAGAAGTGGGGGAGGGGCAGCTGCCCCAGGCCGCCCCCCGCCCCCCGCCAGCCCCACACAGGCAAATTTCAGGAGAGAAGGCACAAAGTTTGTGAGACCAGTCAGATTCCACAGCATCTGAGGAGGGGGTTGGGGGTGGGCTGGCCTCTCCTCTGAACACGCTCAGAGTCACACAACCCCGTGGGATCACTCCCACTGGCCCCTCTCCCATCCCCTGGTCACCTGCCCGGGCTCCCCCTCTGGCTCTGCTGCTCTCCCCACAGCCCTCAGAGCAGCCTCCGCTCCGCTGGCCTCCCGGGGTGAGGGCTGCATTGACCTCCCCGGGGCGGGGGGGGGCGGGTATGGCCCTTCAGAACTATGACTTGGGCCAATTTTTTCCATCTTTGGGGCAGAGGAGGTGGGATGGGGGAGGGAACAAACACAGAGATGAAGTGTCAGCCCCAAGTGTCAGGACAGCCACATGCCTGTCCTCGCGCTTGGTTCCTGATTCCCATCTGGGGAGGCAAGGCAGTTCCCAGACTACAAAGCAACCACAGCTCCGTGGGACATCTGCTTCTGAGCAGAGAGGGGCTCCTGGAAGCTGGGGGGCTTGGCCCCGAGCCGAGGTGACGGTGGGCGCTGGAAGCATCCCTGCAGGGCAGGCGGGTCCAGGCCATCAGGCCCCAGGATACAGGCCCCGGGGTGAGGAGTGAGGGGATGGGGGGGGGGGAAGCAGGGTGGGGAGGGAGAGGCAGCCAGCGTCGCAAAGCTGGGAAACCCGGCTGCGAGCACAGCCTGGTCCGGAAGAGGGCTAGGCTCCCAAGGGGCGTCTCCGCCACATCTGTTTTTACAGGCTCCCCTTTGTAACCTGTGTGCGCCTCTGAACACACGTCCCCCGGACCGGGTGCAACCCTTGAACTTGGAAGCCTGCAGGCTCAGACCTCGGCCGGTTGGAGCTCCAGTGTGCAGGGACACTGTCTCCCCGTCCCCAGCCCCAGCCAGCAGCCTCGGGCCAGCCCTGTGTGTCGCGAGCAGTCACTCTAGGCCCCAGGAAGAGAAGCCAACCGTCCTTCCAACGGAAATGCACTTCAGAGGCAGAAATAAACAAATAAACACGTGTCGTAGGGTTTTCAATCTGGACACGGTCAGCCAGTGGGAGCCCAAGAACCAGCTCCAGGCTCCCACACGTCCATGACGGCCACCCCTGGGTCATGGGTCAGTGGGACCCCTACTCCATGGCACCCCTCTTCTCTTTGTGTCCCCCAGAGGCCCACCAGGAGCACCGGTCCTGGAGCACCAGTGGGGAGGCCCGGGCCGGGCCCTGCGGGCTCATCAGCTCTCCACCCCCCCCCCGGGGGAGGGGGCAGGAGGCGCAGGGGCGGAGAGCACAAAGCACTTTCAGGGACCCTGGCTGTCCTCTCGGCCCCTCCCCTGCTCCTCTGGCGTACAAGGAGCAAATTCTGGCCCTTCAGGAGCCCACCGGTTTCCATGCCTCCGGGGTCCAGCAGAAGGGTGCCCTCTGGCCCGTGCCCTGCGGGCTTGGGGAGCTCAGTGCTGCCTACCTCGCGTGGGGGCACGCACCAGGTGCCTCAGAGATGACCAGGGACAATGGGGCCGTGGAAGGTGCACCGAGGTGTCACAGAACGCAGCCTGCCCAGGGCCATCGGAGCATAGAAGCCCCAGCCAAGAAACAGGTACACGGCCCCCAGAGGGGCATCCACCCGGACACGTGGGAGGCTCCTTGAGGAGGAGGAAGAAGGGGGGAGGAGGAGGAGGAGGAGAGCAGAGGAGGCTTTGGGGGAAGCAGGAAGCAAGAGGAGAAGGTCTCCGCCGACCGGCTGGCCGCTGGTTTGAACTGCTTGCGGCAGATCGGCCCAAGGCTTTCGGGAGCCCTGGGGACTCGCCTACCTCGGGACACAGGCCTTTGGCTCCGCTCCTCAGGGGCTCAGGGTAAGGGGCCCAGGAGGGGTGACAAGCGTCTCCACAAGCACACTGGAGCTGAACCCCCTCTTTAGGAGGAGCCCTCGGTGCTCATCGGCTGAGCAGCTGCCCCCCTGAGCAGCACCTTGGAACTGCCAGGAGCCTGGGCCTCTGGAAGCCCCGCTAACCATGCAGGCTCGGCGGCCCAGCGCCGCTGTGCTAATCCCTCCGCGGCTGCAGCTTCCCGTGCACGAAAGAGCTCACTGGGGTCACAGGAAAGAAAAATGTCCAGCAGAAGTCATGCAGAGCTGGGACTCGGGCCACCACATTTCTGGATGCAAAGGCCCCCTTCCTGCCTGGGGCAAAGCAAGACCCAGGGTGGGGGATGGGGTCCCAGGGCACGGATTTACAGACACACACACACACACACACACACACACACACACACACACATACACACACGCTCCCAGCTCTGCCTGGAAGTGACTATCCTGCACGGCCAGGTGCACTGGGCCCTCTGGGCGAGTGTTGAGCAGGGGCCCTAACCCGGGCTACTCGCCTGGGTCTTTGCAGCACTGGACAGGCCCCCCCTCCACCGCTCCCGGGCCCAGCAGGCTGCAGGAGCCGTGGGCTGGGGGCCACCAGGAGGCGCCTCCCCTCCTCCCCCTCCTCTCTGGCTCACTTTGGCACCAGCTCTCCTGTGAGGCCAACACAGGACAGATCTGCCGTTAAGAGAGACCGCTAAACGGCCCATTGGGGAATCAGCTTTCAAAACTGAATTCATCTGCGCTGGCTCCCTGACCCTCTCTTCCTGCCCATTCTGGTGCTGAATTCCTTCTCCTGTCTCTCAGCCCCAGCTCGCACGTGTATAACACAGAAACCACGTCCAGGCCCCCCTACCCCGTCTGGGCCCTCCCCGCCCCTGCACTGGCCCCCCAGGCCCCGCAGGCAGCTTTGGAAGGAAACGAGAAGGGGCTGCTTCCTTCCAGCTCCCAAGCCGGACCCTGCCCGTGAGGACCCCGACTGGAGGGCGGCATCTGCCAGCGCGCGCGCGGTCGCACCCTACGGAGTGGAGGGAGCCCGACAGGGTAAGAAGACGAGGAGGTGGCGCTGCCACGGAGGCTCCCCCAGACCCAAGCCCCGACCCCAGCTCTTAACCATTCCCTTCCCAGGGGCGGCAAAGAGCCCACCTTTGTCAGGGCCCCAGGGACAAAGCTGCTCAGGGGCCCGGCTCTCTGCTACTCACATGCCGGGCTGCAGGCGGGGCAGGGCGCCCGCGGGACCCGCGGGGAGCAGCAGCACCAGGGCCAGGGCCACGGCGCGCCCCGCCGTCCTCGCCTCCGGAAGGACCGGCATCGTGCCCGCCGCGCCGGGGCCCTCCTCCGGCCCCCAGCTCACAGGGCGTCCCGGCGGACCCTCGGAGCCGCCGCCTCCACGTGCGCCATGCCCGGGGCCGCGCAGGGCGCAGCCGCAGGTGCCGAGGGGCCGGCTTCCCGCCTGGCTGGCGCCCGCTTCGCGCGACTCTGCGCGCACTGCCCGGTTGCCGGAGGCCGGCCCGCCTCTGCCACGCCCCCGGCCCGGACCCCCGCCCAGACCCCGCCCACCCCCATCGTCCCGCCCCCGGCCCCGCTCCAGCCCCGCCCCCGGCCCTCCTCGGGTCCTCGCCCGGAGCCTCGCGCGCCCCCGCTCCTCTAAGGCTGCAAGTTCTAGATGCCCTGCGACCGAGTGGCCGACTCCGGCGGACCTCGGGCCCGGGCGCCCGTCTTAGGGGCAGCCCGCAGTCCTCCAACCGTCTTAAGTCTCTGCGGACGCTCCGTCCGTTGCCACCGGGTGCCCTCTCCCCTCCCTTGACGGGCAGAGGGTAGAGGGGGTGGAGGGTAGCGGCCCTCCCCGTGCCTCTGGGCACTCCCCTTTGGGCACCTACGTCGTTGGTCACCGACCACCCCCTGGGCAGTTTCACCGGTATTCCGTGCAGGGTGTTCTCGCCGGGGGCCTGCAGTGGGCGTGCCCCGCTTCCCACAGGCGCTCGGGCAGCAGGCGCCCTCTGGAGGACGCGCTTCTCTGCGTTTTAACCTGGTGGGGGGGCGGCTGCCTGGCTTAGTCAGGAGAGCACGCGCCTCTCGATCTTGAGGTCTTGAGTGCAAGCCCGGTGTTGAGCGTAGAGAGAACTAAAACGAGTGAACCTGGGTTGGGTTTGGAACTCACTTACTCCTTGGGTGAGGACTCGGTATTCCAGGGTCCAGGGGCTCATGGGGTCCCTGGGGTGGAAACAACCCCCTCAGGAGATTTTTGAAGAGCAGGGGAAGGTGCAGTCTGGGTAGAACCACAAGAGCAGCCAGGGGTTGCACCCATTAGGCACCATTAGGCACACATTAGGCACCTGCTGTGTGCTGGGTCCAGCTGCAGAGGCCCACAGGTGGTCAGGCTCAGTTCCAAAGCTGGCAAGCCTCTTTCGTGGGGCTTTCGTCCTCCAGCGCTCCGTGTGGTCTGGGTGACTGGCCCTCACCTCACCGTCGCACCAGCACCAGAACTCCTGGCTGAGAGCAGCTTGGGAGGCAGGGACCCCCCAGATGTCCCGAAGCAGTGCCCCCCCAAGTATCCGAGCCCCCCACACCACCTGGAGAGTTAAAGTCGTCTGGGGGGCGAGGCAGATGGGGAAACTGAGGTCAGAGTGGGGAGCAGGACCCCCAAGTTGCCCAGCTGTAAACTACAGATCTAAGAACTCAGTGCAGGTCCGGGACCTTCGGCAAACCCCCGCCTCTGCTGCCTGTGGATCTAAGAAAAGCTCTGATGTGCACGGATTAGGTGGAGGGCCCGCAAATCTGGGGTGTCCCAGTCTTTCCAGCTGCGGGAACAGAACCACGGACCCAGCAGGCTAAACAACGGACATTTCCCCCCAGTTCTGGAGACTGGAGGTCCAAGATCAAGGGGCCGGCCACTGGTTCCAGGGGCGCACGCTCCTGCTCGCAGGCGGCTGCCTTCTCCGTACCTTCTCACAGGGCGGAGGGGGGCGGCCGGAAAGAAGGCTCTGTTGTCTCTTCCGCTTCTTGGAAGGCGCCAGCCCTATAGGACCAGGGCCTCTCCCTTACGACCCCGTTTACCCTTCCTACCTCTCGAAAGGCCCAGTTCCAAATGCAGCCACACTGGGAGTTAAGGCTTCAACACAAGGACTTGGGAGGGGCACGGGTCCGTCCACAGCAGGGTGATCCCGCTGCCTTCCGGCCCCCCTGCACCCCTGCCTGGCCCCGCTGCCCAGCCTGCAGGCAGGGGGCACTCCGCCCCAGGAGGGGATGTGGGGAGTCGGCTGCTCGGAGCCAGAGACAGGGGGTCCTGCAGATGAGCAGACTGTGTCAACGGAGGCCCCACGCCAAGTATTTTGCCAGTTCAATGGGAAGTCTTTGGGGAGCTGGTTCTGAAGGTCATTTCTAAACCTCATTTGCCCTGAAAGAAAAACAAAACCAAGGAAGCGATCCACTCAGGTGTGATGGCTAGGATGGGGAGATTCTGGGGCAGACGTGTGGGTCGGGGCCCCTCTGCTGACCGGCTACACGTACCCCTGGACCGGCCCTGGGCCTCGTGCACACCCCTGGACGCGTCCTTTCTGTTCTTCTGTCCTCACGCGTGAACCAGAAGCAGCCGAGTGACGCTCCTGAACTTGGTTCCGGCTGAGCTTGGATCCTCCTACTGTTTGGTGGACAGGCCTGACGCGCACCATGCCATAGGCCCGTCCCCAGCGTGGGACACAGCGTCGGGAGAGGGGTCGCCAGTGTGCCTGAGGTCAGCGAAAACCTGCCCATTCACCCAAAGCACCAGGTGTTGGGGGGCAGCGGTATCATGAGCTGAACTGTGTCTCCAGAAAGATCGAGCCGTGTCCCAGCCCCCAGTACCTGCACACGGACACTGGAAAAAGGGTCTTTGTGGATGTGATTGAAGATGTCAGGACGAAATCACCCTGGCCTTACAGTGGCCCTAAACCCTCTGGCAGGTGTTCTTACAGTGCACAGAGGGAGAGCTGGGACGCTCAGACCCCAAGGAGAAGGCCACGTGGCCTCAGGGAGGCAGGGATCGGGGCCATGCGCCTTCAGGCGAAGGAAGTGGGGGGTGGCCCGCCAGCCCTGGGAGGGAGGAAGGAGAGAGGCCGGGACAGAGGTCCTTTGGTGCCCCCCGAGGGATTTCAGATTTCTGGCCTCCAAAGGAGGATGAGAGAAGAATGGTCTGTTGTGTTAGCTGCCCGGTCTGTGGATTTCTTCTGGCAACGCAGGAAACCAGAAGCCGTGGCGAGGCCGGCCAGCGTCTCCCCCTGGGGCTCCTGGCCCAGAGGGGAGCTGGCGGGCCTGGGGGCACCGGGGGCCCCTCCGGCCAGCATCGCAGCAGCACGCGGGCGGGCGCTGAGGCTCCCGGGGAGGCCACGTCTGGGAGATGCGGAATTTGCTGCCGGACACACTTTGCACAGAGGTAGCCCTTGCGTTTCTTAGAAACAAGGCAGGATGCGTCCCCCTCACCAGCTGTGCTGGCCAGAACCGGGACTGACACTCCAGTCCCCGACCACATGCTTTCCAAGATCTCCTGGCCCCCAACCCAGCCTGCTGCCCCCGGCACCTCCCGGCTCCAGCTGCCCCCAGGGGAAGCATATCAGAGCCAGACCTTCTCACGGGTCCCACCATGGCAGCAGCTCCTGCCAGGTGTGGGGAGAGACCTCGGGGCACCTGGGCCCAGCAAGGTGGGCGGCTCGGCGGAGGCAGAGCGGAAACCCCCGTTCCTGTCGAGATAGGATGTGACAAAGTCACCATGGAAACAACCCAGCCTTTAGAGACTGCAGCACAGCTCTCTCTCCCTTCCCAATTCTCCGAGTCCGGCTGTTTGGGCTTAAAGCCACAATGTTTTGGGGCGCCTGGGCGGCTCAGTCGGGCAGGCGTGCGGCTTTTGATGTCAGCCCAGGTCATCATCTTACGCTTTGTGAGTTCAAGCCCCACGTCGGGCTGTGACATTGTCAGCGCAGAGCCTGCTTGGGATTCTCTTTCTCCCTCTCTGTGCCCCTCCCCCGCTTGCACTCTCTCTCCCTCTCTCTCAAAATAAATAAAGTGAAACAATTATTTTTTTAAAAAGCCACAACATTTGGAAGCCTGCCCTCTTGGTCCCCAAGCCGTAGCCCCCGATCTGCTGGGAAGGGTGTGTCTCTGTCGAAGTCGCCCCTACTTCCTCCGTGACCTGCAGTACATCATCTCCGGGCTCCTAGACGGGGCCCTCGGGGCCCCGGCAGCCCAGCGCTCCCCGGCCTCGGGTGCAGCCCTGGGCCCTTGGAGGAGGCGGAGGTCTCGCCCGGAGTGCACGGTCTCCGACGATGCGCTCGGCCCACGACCCCCGCGAACGGGAACATTCTCTGGGCTACGCATTCGCCTCCAACAGTCCGGCTCCGAGCTCCCACCCTTGGGGCGCCCGTGCGGCCTGGGCCCTCGTGCGCCTGACTGCAGCTTCCATCCGAGGCGGATTCCACAGCTGGGCCCCTGATTTCATAAAACGTGGGAACCGCAACATCTGGAAGGGAAGACAAGCGTCCGCACCTGCCAGCCCTCGGCGGGAAGAGAAGAGAAGCGGTGGCTTCATCTCACGCCGCGCTCTGGGCGAGGCGCTCTGGTCTGAGGGCCCCGTGTGGCCACCCTGTGTCCAGAGTCCCCGGGGACGAAGTCTCGCGCTCCCGGGAGACCTGGCCAGGGGCCGCCTTCCCCTGCCCCGTGCCTGGCGTGCGGACTGTCTGGAGAGCAGCGTTTCCATCGGAGCCTGGTCGTCGTCCAGATCCGTGGTGCCCATCTGCTCCAGCAGGATCGCGGCCCCCGAACAGATACGTTCAAGTCCTAACCCGGCCCCACAAGTGTGGCCTCAGCCCAAGACAGAGTCTTTTCAGACACAGCAGGTCCAGGTGGGAGTGTGGAACGAGTTCTTGCCCAGCACAGCTGGTGTCCTCGGAAGAAGAGACACAGAGAGACACACAGGACACAGGGGTCACAGCCATGTGACAATAGGGGCGAAGGTTGTGGGCAAGTGGCCCCAGGCGCAGGGACGCCAAGGACTGCCAGCCACCGCCAGACGCTGGAGCGGCCAGGATGGTTTCCCTGCAGGCTTCAGAGGGGGCGGAGTCTGCACACACCTTGGCCTTGGGTCTCCGGCCTCCGGCTCCGAGGACCAGTCCCTGGTGTTCAGGCCCCAGGGTGGGGGTTGGGGTGGCGCCAGGGAGCTGGTGCGCCAGCCAATGCTATGTATCACCTAGCACGAGCACATCATCTCTCTGTCATTCCCCCAGCTTACGGGCCCACAGAGTGCCCCCTGTTGGGGCCCAGTAGGCAATAATAACCCTCAAACAATATTTTGCCTCTTGGGCCGCACATGTGGCTTCTGTTCATCCTATGATTTACTTTCTGGCTCTTTGTCTGCTGTTGGGAGTAAACATAAACCTCTCCCAAAAGATTTGCTTAAGGACAAGCATCCCACCCTTGAATAACTGAGGAAGGGCCTTAAGGAATGTATATCTCCTCATAGAATTCTTCAGACTTATCATATGTTTAAAACCAGACTATTATTAGGGGATTCTTCCTTTTGCAATGACTTAAACCTGTTACTTACTGATAAGAATGATGTCATCCCCCAGGGTATATAAGCCCCTGGCTGTCTCAATAAACGTGTCCTTTCTACCAACCGCCATCCCCGCTGTCTGTCTCGTCTGTCTTGTCTGTCTTGTTCGTCTTGTCCGTCTTCTTTCTTAGAGATATTTTCGCCGACACCAACCCCCTACTCGGGATCTTTCGACTGTGGTGCGTGGGCTGGTCCCCCGCAGCCCCCCACATCCACCAGAGCCTCGGGCACCCGGGCCACACCCTCCTCCTCACGCCCACTGCTGCCATGCTGGGGACCTCAGGACCCACCCATCTAACGGGTCCCGGGCCCCGCCTGCCCAGGCTTTCATCCCAACACCGCAGCAACCAGTCCCGGGACAGAGCCTGGGGCTGGCCACCATGCAGAGTGTCCTCTCTGTGGGACCTCGCTGACAGCACCCACCCGAGGTCCACGGCGCCCCGAGGCCCGGCAGCCACCCGCGGTCCATGGTGCCCGATGTCAGGCTCTTTCTTTCCCGCCAACTCGCTCCCTCTGGGCCCCTGTTCTTCATGCCTCCCCGATGGGTGGCTAACTGGCCCCTGGACATGGAGGACAGGGGGACCCTGAAGAAAGAGGCAGCCGCTCCTGGCTGATGAGTGGTGGGTAGCAGGTGTGATGAGCAATGGAACTTCCTGGTCTGGGGCGCTGCAGACCGAGGGGACCCCCACGCCCGCCCGCCAGCATCCTGAAGTTCATGCAGAGGCCTCCGCAGGGCTCCGTCTGTGGACATGAGGGGTCACGGTGCACATCGGGGGGTGAGGGCCCGCTCTGGGGTCCACCGCTGGTCCCTTCCTCTCCGTGGCCTCCTCCAACACCGGCTCTCACATCTCACAAGCCCCACCCCCTCTTCCACAGTAGGCCCTGCGTGGTCACCAAGGGGTGGCGCTAGCCGGGTGGCTCATTCGGAGGCCACAGCGGAAGTACGGGCGCCCGAGGAGGAGGCACAGACTAGGAAAATAACTCCTGAAATAAGGGACCGTGTTTCCCACCAACAGCCCCGTGATCTGCCCACCGATTGATTAGATGCCCTGGACTGGGGGTCAGACGGTTCGGGGCACCGGCCTGCATCCTCAGTGTGACTTAATAAAGGTGACACGTTAGCAGACGCCTCGGGTCTGAACACACAAGGCTGGATGCTGACGCCTCCCGAGAGGCGGGAGTCGAGTCCAAGGCCGTCCTGTGCCGCGTTCCGGAGCAGGGCCTGCGGCAGGGACGCTGCAGGGCTCCGTGAGGGCCGGTTCTGCGGGCTGTCCCTCATGGCTTGTGAGCGGCTCTAGGGAGGGCCTCCTGGCCATGGACCCGTGGGGACAGACGGGCACAGGCTGGCCCCGGGGGGGGGGGGGGTGCAGACTCGGGCACTTGACCTGGCTGCACACACGTACGAGGCGGGGGGGCAGTGTGCCCAGCCGGGACCCCCCCTTTCACGGTGCGTGTCCCACTCCAGCCACAGTGCATTTGCATGGACCCAGCTTGTGGCAGATCCTGGGGTCCCGGGGGGCCTCCATCGCAAGCTCAGGCAGGCAGCTCCTCTCCCAGGCGTGCTGGGCTCAGGGTTCCCAGCGGCACAGCGCATTGATCCAGGGTCAGAGTCGGGGCGATGGCTGTGTCCCGCCCCTGGCACACAGGACGGTAGGTGTCCGGTGCCTCCGTGGGGGTCCCCAGGGCAGCGCCCTGAAATGTGTGAAAACCCGGACAGTACCCAGGGCACCGGCAAGCTCAGTACTTGTCACTAGTTACCTGAGGTTTGGTATCCCACATTTCCTTCCGGCCACCCCTGCCGCCTGCCGGTTATGGGGGCGGCAGGGGGCCCTCCATCCACATCATGGCCTTTGAAATGTGACCCCCAGGGGCGCCTGGGTGGCTCAGTCGGTTCAGCGCCAGCCTCGGCTCAGGTCATGATCTCACGGTTTGTGGGTTCGAGTCCCGCGTCGGGTTCTGTGCTGAGCTCTGAGCCTGGAGCCTGCTTGAGATTCTGTGTCTCCCTCTCTCTCTGCCCCTCTCTTCTGCTCACATTTCTCTCTCTCTTTCTCTCTCTTTTTCTCAAAAATAAATCAAACATTTAAAAAATGTAAAGAAAAAAAAAAAGAAAGGAGGAAATGTGACCCCCAATCACTATCTGTCGGACAAGGGTATCCCCGTGGTGCCCGGCGCCCCTGGTCTGCGCGGTGCCGGGAAGCCTGGGTCAGGCCAGGTGCAGCGTCCGTGCGGAACCTCGCTCAGGGGGAGGGGGTGAGGCAATCAACGTGCTGGTCCCTTACTGGCCAGGTTTCCCGAGGACGGTCCCGGGCTCCTCTGGCCTCTGTCCTGAGGATGCGGAGAACACGCAGGGGGGCCCGTCACCCCCGCACCGCTCCTTGTGCTGCAAGGTCAATGGGACACGTTGGCAGGACGCCCCTCCCCTGGGCACGGCTGTGGCCATTCTCTCCGGGCGCCTTGCTAGGGCTCCTCCTCCAGCTGGGGACCGTCTTCCTGATTCCTGGGGCAGGGGCGGGGGGGCGGGGGGGTCAGTGCCTTCGAGCCGGGATTCGGAAGACGCTCTTGCTGCTCAGCCGTCCTGTCCTTCCACGTGTCCCGACCCCCCGGGGCTCATGCGTGAGCATCACCCCTTGGCTTCCCGTTGTCCAAGCCCAAGGTCCCTCCCTTTCCAAGAGCCCAACCATCAGCATGAAGGGTTAACGGCCCGGGCCCAGGAGTGGTCCCCAGGCAGACCCCGGGGCGCAGCCCACGGGCGGCTGCGGTTTGTCCCTGTTTCCATCCAGAGGGTGTCAGTGTTGGGCTGAAGAGTAACTACAGTCCGTGTGGACGGATCACTCCAAGATGCCCATCCGCGCAGCGGGCATCAGCGGGCTTCATTCCCTCCCTGCGGGCTGCGGGGCCAGCACAGGACAGGAGGGTGCAGGATGGGCGCCCACAGCGCCCAGCGGCGCCCGCATCTCAGGACGGCGGGCTGGTGGGCAAATGGCTTCGGGGGACGCGGCGGACCAAGCCCGGCGAGGTGGGCGGTGGACGCCGTCCTCACCCCACCCTTGTCGGGCAGGGAGGGTCTCGCCGCCTTCGGCTGTTCCTCAGTGAGGAGCTCGGAGCTGCTGCCTTTGGGGGGCCCCAGAGCTGGGACCAGAGCCCTGGGGACTCTCGTGTCTCCCACAGCACCCAGCCCACACCTCCCGAGTCACAGACGCACCGGACCCGAACGGCAGCCCCGCGTGGGGGCCCCCAGACCCTGAACCCGCTTCTCCCGTGTTCTCCCAGAGGCTGCTCACCGCTCCCGTCACGGCCCCACATGTGCCGCCTTCCTTCCCAGGGGGCGGGAGGTTCGGAGGCACTGTGCCAGGTGGGGGACAAAAGTCCTCCCAAGCCCCCAAATCCCTACGCAGGGCTCACACCTTTTTCTTGTTCTTAGGGGTTGATCAATCCTAAGTTCTGGGAAGATGCGCATCTTACATGACCAAACAGCTCCCCACAACCCTACAGGGGGTGCTGTGGTCCCTCTGCCCTCACTGCTGCTCAGCAAGGCCCACGGGGTCCTGCTGCAGGGGGGACAGGGACGGGGACAGGGCTGCCGCGGCGGGGGCTGGCAGGAGCTGCTGCCCCTCCCGGGGGAAGGCAGGTGGACTTTCGTTCTCACAAAACTGTACTTGCCCAAGTCTTTTCCATGAATGTCCTTGAACGTGAAGCACATCGCCGAGGTCGGAGGAAAGCAAACCACCTGTGCGTGAGAAGACACTTAGGGGTCGCCGTAAGGACCTGCTGAGGGCTCCTTGTGAGACACCGGCGAGGAAGGTGGGGCGTTCCTGCAACACTTACCTTCCTGTACTTTCATGTTTTTATTTTTAAGTCTTTTATTTATTTTTGAGAGACAGAGAGAGACAGTGTGAGCAGGGGAGGGTCAGAGAGAGAGGGAGGCATAGAATCCGAAGCAGCTCCAGGCTCTGAGCTGTCAGCACAGAGCCCAACGTGGGGCTTGAACCCACCAACCGTGAGATCATGACCTGAGCCGAAGCTGGATGCTCAACCGACTGAGCCACCCAGGTTTATTTTTGAGAGAGAGAGAGCACTCGCTGGGGAGGGGCACAGACAGAGGGGGACTGAGTATCCCAAGCAGGCTCTGAACTGACAGCACGGAGCCCGATGCGGGGCCAGAACTCATGAACTGCGAGATTGTGACCTGAGCCGGAGTCAGACGCTTAACTAACTCAATCACCTAGGCACCCACCGCCACCCCCACCCCGTGACATACGCCCTACAATTATAGCTGATGCCGTCATGCCAGGAACACATCAGATTTTTAGGAATTTTATATAAATCTGCAGTCAGTCAGTTAAGTGTCCAACCTCTGCTCAGGTCATGATCTTTCAATTCATGGGTTCGAGCCCCGCCTCAGGCTCGGGTTCTGTGCGGACAGCCTGGAGCCTGCTTTGGATTCCGTGTCTCCCTCTCTCTCCCCCTCCCCTGCTTGTATTTGCTCCTCCTAAAAGAAAATCTGCCCTAACACAAGTTTAACGTCTCCGCTCTCTTGAACGCGCTTCCCACAGGAGTTAATGTGTCTAATAAGCGTCAGCTCCCTCTCTGCTAAAAGGGGAGAGGACACATCTTTTGCGATGTCCCAGGGGCCTCAGCAAAATCCCAACGGTAGTTCAAGACCAACAAGGCTTCACTCAGAATTTGACTTTTGGGACCAAGGTCACCGTGAAATAATCCTGGCTCTTCATTCAATTAAAATGCCAGTGAAAGGGGCCCTGGGTGGCTTTCAGCTCTGGTCAGGATCTCTCGGTTGGTGAGTTCGAGCCCCATGTCGGGCTCTGTGCTGCTTCGGGTCCTCTGTCTCCCTCTTTCTGGCCCTCCCCCACTCACTTGCTCGCTCTCTCTCAAAAACACATAAACGTTAAAAAGTTAAAAAAAATGATCATGAAAGGTTTCAAAGCCAAATACAGAAAGTTACACAGTGATTTTAAAAACCCGTAGCTCTTTTAATAGAGAAGACTTCACTTTCGGAAGTAACCAGAGACCTGATAAAGGCAGGGGGCACAGCCAACTGTTTCAATAAAACGCAGAATCTTCGTCTTCGAGGTAGATGACTTATCAGGTAAGGAAAAACCTTTCATAATTCCATCAAGAGAGACCAATAATCCAAGAAAACTTTGTCCTTTCACAGATGGAAGAAAATTTTCAATTTAAATAGGTACGTTATCGGCATTACAGCGGATTTTTCTGCAAGGGAAGAACTCAGAGCCTCTCACGGACTCACTCCCGCGGTGCCGTCGGGGAACCCCCCCCCCCCCCGCGCCCGGCACACGCACACGAACACGCACACGGCGAGGACGCTCCACGGCCTCATCCCAACCTGATGTCCCCAGGGGAACCGCGGGCCACGGCGCGGAGTGTCTCGTCCCTAGAACCGGGGTCCCGCCGTGTCTCTGGCGGGCAGAACAAGTCCGGCTAACGCTTGTTACTGTTTGTGGAGACGACGTTGAAGCTTAGTCCTTGCCCTTGACCAGTAGTCTTGGAGGCCGTGATGGAGAGGCAGGCGAGGGACCCTTCACAGCGGGGCCTGCGTTCTGCAAAGCCCCCTCCCCCAAGGGGGGACCAGGGTCCCCAGAGCTGCCATCTCAGACGTGATGATGTTTACAACTTCCAGAGGCAGAGGAACAAGCTAAGTTTTCTCCTAGGAGTTTTGGGGTGTATTTCTCTATTATCAGAAGTCTAGAGTAATTACTATTTAAGATTTTCCTTTCTTACCGGGGGCAGGGCAGTACGGGGGACCGTGTCCAGGTCACGGTCAACCACAGCCCTCTCCCCTCCACGCGCCTTTCTCAGGGACCCCACCTATTGGCGTGGCGCTCAGGCTCCGTCAGGGGCACAGGGCCCTCCAACCTCCCAGCGTGTGCCCTGGAGCTCCGCAGGACGCCCGGGGCGCCTCCAACTGTCACCCCGCCCTCCGACCTCGCCACCAGCAGTGTGGCCCCCGCGCCTCCCCTACCCTCAGCTCTCCGGCAGCTTTCTAGCCCCAGCCTCAGCCTCTCGGCATCCGTGCCCAGCAGAGCTCCCTGCCCCCCTTCCTGCTCCCCGTCACCCCCTTCTCCAGCCTCTGCGACCCACACTGATCTCACCTGGGCCCCGCATCTCACAGAAGGACCACCCCTCCCTGCACAGAGGTCGCTGGCCAGCCTGGGGCTCCCCCCAGATGCCTCCGTCCTGCGCCCAGCTTTTCCGCCCCTGCCCGGCTCACCTGCTGCTGGTGAGCAAGGCAGCCTGTCATGGAGGGCAGGGGGAGAGCCAGGGAAGAAGCGGACGGTCCAGGTTGGCGGGCGGCAGCTCCAGGCAGCAAGGGGACTTCCTAGGGAGACTCGTCCTGGGCCATCTCTGCACCCGCCGAGACGCAGGACGTTTAACGGCTCGGGGACAGCGGTGTATGCCCGAGCCAGGACTCATACCCCAAGCAGGCTGAGCCTGCAGGCGCCGGCCCGCCACCCCCACACCCCTGCCACCTCCGAGGAAGTCCGCCAGGGCACCCTGGCCTGCAGCCTCACCCCCTGGACTGTGGTCCCCCTTCCCAACCCCTGCCCCAGTGAGGTGACCCTCCATGTCCCTGTCAGGGGCACCCTGCCACCGGCTGGAAGAGCGGGGGGAGGTCTGCTGTATCGTGTCCTGTGTCCTGCGTCTGAGTAGGACTCCTCTCTGCCTCTCGCGGGGGCCACGGGCGCAGAGCATCTTAGCTTCGTGGATGTGACAACCTCTCTGGGCTCTTTTCTTCTTGGCAAAAGGGGTATTACTGCCCCCCACACATGGGGGTGGGAGCAAAGGCAGTATTTGCAATGCAGCCAGCACTTACCGCCCCCGTAAATGAGAGTAACAGTGGACCCTGTTAACGCGGGTCAGGCCCAGACAGCAGGGCTCCCGCCCACACGCCAGCTGCCATCCTTGCTGGGTCCCTGCTCTGCTCCAACTCCCCTGGGTGGTGACAGGAGACCCAAGAGAGGGGTGAGCAGGCACCCCAGGGGACCCCCCAACAGGGACGGGGCAAAGCAGACTCAGCCCCAGCTGTGGTTGCCAGACTACAGGGGCTGTCCCCACCCCCGCGGGGACAGGGCCCAAAGAGGGCGTCAGGGCCCCTGGGGTCAACAGAAGGCAGCGACTGTCCCACCCCACCTCAGCAGGCCAGGGGGTGGAGACATTGCCGCCCACGTTTGCACACTCCCTTAGCACTCTTTGAGATCTTTGGTTTTTCCCAGGAAGCAAGTACCCAAACTCCAGTATTGACAGAAGTTAGCTAGCGAGGTACTGGGGCAAGTGGTGGTAAAAGTGATTTTGTGGTTTCCAACCTTGGCGGCGGGGTGGGGGGGGGGTGGCAAGCTGCCGGAGAAGAGCAGGTGCAGAGCATGCGCCCTGCTTTCCAGCCGAGCCTAACCCTCAGCTTCATTATGAGACATTTACATTGCGGTCTGGATGCCGCCCCGCCCCCACTCACGGGGGGGGGGGGATGAGGAGGGGGAGCCGGTCTGACAGTTCCAGCCAAAACCTCCTGTACCACCTGACAGGAAGCAACCTCTGGGGGGGCCATCCTGGCGATGTCCAGGTCACCTATGCAAACATTAAAAAATAAATAAAATGACAGCCCTAAACCTGGACTGGTGGCCCCTCTAGGCCTGCCCGCTCCCCCATCCTGAGACTGTGCTGTCCTTAATTTGCTACCTTCCTTCTGGCTGTCTGTGTTCGAGTCCCGTCCTCACCTAAATCTTTTGTGCGGAATCCAGGCACCGAGCCCTCCGCACACACAAGGCAGACTTGCCTGCTGCTAACCGAATCTGTGGCCTCTGGTGCCACCAGCCTGTCGATGGTGACATCCAAGGGGAGCAGTGCTGGGGGCCCGCTGTGTGGCACCCTCCCTTGAGGAAGGTCCTGAAGGACAGGAGGTTGGGCCATCCTTGAATGGTGGACAAACCGTGAGGACATCAGGTCTGCACAGGGACTTGGCTCATGGGCAGAGCTGTGCCAGACTCGGGGACGTCCCCAGAACTCTCAGAACCTGCTTCCGCACCCATAGGGCACGCACAGTAGTGTGTGCCCAGCCCCGGGCTCTGGTGAAATCTGAGGAACTATGAAACTGGCTGTAAACCCCAAAGCGCCACCATATGCAAAGGGTTGGCTCCGCTTTCCTAACCATAAGGTGTGCACACGGGCGCACACACAGACGGAAGAGGAAAGAACAAAGGAGTAATGAGTCGCGGTGAAGGCCAGTGTCTCCTAGGGAGGGTGGGCTTCTACCGGGTGTGGTAGGATGGACCCAGTAGGGGTGAGGCAAGGCTTTTGGCATGAGCAGAGGCAGTGAAGTCCCAAGTGACCAACTGGGTGAGGACTTGGAAGGGGCTGTAAACTGATACGGATGTGCAGCCCTTGGGCTGCTGCAGGGGGGTGGTGAGGAAGTCCTGGGGCCCCAGGGGGGGAGGGGGGAGACGGGGGCACGAGCTGAGGCCCCAACAGGGAGGGCAGACCGGATAGGGTGGCACCAGCTCTGGGCAAGGCAGCCAGCCACAGGAAGAACAGATGTGATTCTAGGGTCCAGAGGACAAGAGCTGGGAGCTGGAATGGATCTCTGATGAGTGGC
Organism: Mungos mungo; assembly: GCA_004023785.1. Taxonomy (NCBI): domain Eukaryota; kingdom Metazoa; phylum Chordata; class Mammalia; order Carnivora; family Herpestidae; genus Mungos; species Mungos mungo. Next base: position 51,370 of record PISW01007700.1, read on the forward strand.
TGTGGTAAGTGACCTGGCTCTGTGCCTCAGTGTCCCTTTCTATGGAACAGGGCTCAGAGGAGGGCGGCTTCCTAGGCTCAGTGAGGACTCTCTGCTGGTCACAGCGCTGTGCCCAAGGCCGGGCCCTCCATCTCCATCCGTGAATTTGCGCTCAGGAAAGGCTTGCGCTCCTCCAGGAAGCCCGCGCCGCCTGGGCCCTTTTGGTCAGCGCCTCGGAGCCTGCAGCCCTTCCTGGCATCGGGGCCGCAGAGCGTCCCAGGCGGCGAGATGGGGATCGCGGGCG
>PISW01007700.1:51752-65408 GCA_004023785.1 Mungos mungo
GGGGGGGGGGGGGAGGTGACAGCAAGGGGCGAGGAGGGAAACGGGTCCAGAGTCGGAGAACGCTGGGCGGGAGGAGGGCGCGAGTCAGGGAGGAGGGTGGTGACCCGGAGGCGGGGCGGTGACCGTGGGTTGGAGGGGGGAAGACGGGTCCGAGGTCGAAGACTGCGGGCCGGGGTCGCGTCCGGTGGGGAGAGGGGTTGGTGCCCGCGGGGGCGGAGACCACGGACTAGGGGCGCGTCCAGGATGGGGCAGTGACCGAAGGCTGGTCACCCCCTATACGGGGATCCGGCACTCGACTCCAGAGGCACCCTCTGCGTCTCTTTGGCAACCAGCCCTGGCCCCGCCCCTCCCGTCGCGCCGCGTACGGAGGAAATGGGCGTGCGCGCGGCGTGCGCTTCCGGCATGGAGAGGGGCGGGAGCGATTGTGAACGGGCGGCGGGCAGGGCCAATCGCGGCAGACGGCTGGGGGAGAGCCAATCGCCAGGGCCGGTGGGCGCGGACAGGGGGCGGGGCGTTAGGCGGGGTTGGCGAGGCCGAGCCAATCGCACCGACCCTCGGGGCGGTAGCTACGGCGACTGAGACGGCGCCCGAGACGGCGGCCGAGACTGCGGCCTCGTCGGGGCTGGGTCCGGGGTCGCGGTCTGGGGCGGTGGCGGGCGCCGCCATGCTGCAGCTGCGGGACTCGGTGGACTCGGCCGGCACGAGCCCCACGGCGCTGCTGGCGGCCGGCGAGGAGGTCGTGGGGGGCGGCGGCGGCGCGGGCGGGGGGCGGCCGGGGGCGGGCACTCCGCTGCGCCAGACGCTGTTTCCGCTCAGCGTCCACGACCCCACGCGCCGCGCCCGCGTCAAGGAGTACTTCGTGTTTCGGGTGAGGCGGGCGGGGGGTCGGGGCGGGGGCCGGGGCGGCCGGGCGGGGGGCGGGGTGGAGAGTTAACTTCCGCCTCGCCCTCCGCCCGCGCAGCCCGGCACTATCGAGCAGGCGGTGGAGGAGATCAGCGTGGTGGTGCGGCCGGTGGAGGACGGCGACATCCAGGGCGTGTGGCTGCTGACCGAGTGAGCGGGGCGCTCGGGGCGCGGGGACCGGCCTGGTGGCCTGTGCGCGGGGCGGCGCCGGTGACCCGTGTCGTCTGCGCACAGGGTTGACCACTGGAACAACGAGAAGGAGCGGCTGGTGCTCATCACAGACCAGGCGCTGCTCATCTGCAAGTACGACTTCATCAACCTTCAGTGCCAGCAGGTGGTCAGGGTCGCCTTGAACGCAGTGGACACCATCTCCTGCGGAGAGTTCCAGTTCCCCCCGAAATCGCTCAACAAGTGAGTCTGTTGGACACTGCGCCCAGGGCGGTCCGGGGCCTGCCATTCTGCGGAAACGTCAGAGCCCAGCTTCAAATCAATAGTTTCTTAGAATAGAAGCAGGTGCTTCTGGGCAGCAGGTGCACTGACTGCGTTCTGGCGCTGCAGACGTCTATCAGGCCGGTAGTGAGATGAACTTGAGGTCTGTTGGAGCAGAGCTAACCCGGTGTCCTTAAGATGAGAGCCTAGCTCGGCGCCGCCCCTTGGCCGGTCCGTCTTGCTCTCGCTCTGCTCTGCTCTGGGTCAGTTTTAACAGAACAGCATCACTTTGATTTACGGATGTTACTAAAAGTTGAAAACGTTTAATAACCCGCTTTCAGAAAGGAGTGTCCTGTAACGTGAGAAGCCGGGACTTTGGTATGAGGTAGAGCTTGGCTGCGGGATGTGCTCGGGGGTCGGGGCTGTGCCCAGTCCAGAGCGCTAACTGGCCGTGAGGCCCTCTGGACAAAGGGCCTGCGGTCACAGACCTGGCCTTCACGTGGTCAGCCGCCGCCACCCCCATTTTCCTGTCGCTGTTGAACTGCACTAATGGTGTGAACTCTGTTGGCCTTAAACCAAAACGACGGACTCAGTTTGTAGTATTCAAAGTGCTTAGTGCGTGGTGACCGGACCCGTATCCCCATCCCTCTCCCTCCCCGGCGCTAAGTGACGCAGGTCCTGCCCGGGACCCCAGAGCGGCTTCCCGATGTCACACCCCATACCTGCCCGGGCGCTGTGGCCTGCTGTGCGCTGTGAAGTCCTGCTTCCTTTGTAGGCGGGAAGGTGTTGGGATCCGCATCCAGTGGGACAGGCAGAGCCGCCCTTCCTTCGTGAACAGGTGGAACCCGTGGTCCACCAACATGCCCTATGCCACGTTCACGGAGCACCCCATGGCTGGCGCGGACGAGAAGACGGCGGCTCTGTGCCAGGTGAGGCCGGGGGGGCGGTGCCGCCCGGGCCTCCCTGCCCGCCGCGTGTGGCTGTTGGGCACCTGAGCTGTTCCGAGTTCTAGTGGAACTGAGAAAACAAACTTTTAAGTTTTACAGATCTTAGTTAACTTATGCTTAAATCGCTCACGTGGCCAGTGGCTCTGCTCAGGGTAGCTGTGTAATGTCGCCCCCCGTGGAGAGGGGCCCAGGAGGGCCCTGGGCCAGTGGTGAGGGCTGGGGCGGGCGCCCCTTGCCAGTCGTGCAGTTGGCCTCACTAGCCTGGCGGGTGGCGGTGAGTCGAGTGCTCTGAGGCCTGTGGTCTGTCCCAGTGAGCACGGAGCCAGGATCCGACATCTCCCGAGAGCCGCAGCGGGGCGCTGAGCTGGGGGCCTGCCCGGGCGAGGCTGGAGAGGCCTCTCGTCCGAGGGCAGGGAGGGGGGCTGGCACAGACAGGGGTGGATCACTGATGGGCAACATGCTTCCTGTCCTCACAGCTGGAAGGTTTCAAAGCTCTGTTAATCCAAGCTGTCAAGAAAGCCCACAGAGAGAGCCCTCTGCCAGGACAGGCCAGCGGCGTGCTGGTCTTGGACCGCCCCCTCCTCATCGAGACCTACGTGGGGCTCATGTCCTTCATTAACAACGAGGCCAAGCTGGGCTACTCCATGACCAGGGGCAAAATAGGCTTCTAGGCGGCGCCCACAGGTGCACTTGGGGACGTGGGGCCTCAGACCTCGGGCCGCGCCGCTGCGCTGGCGGAGTCGGGCCGTCAGCCTTTAGGGATCTGAGCGTGACTAGAGTAGTCGAACGCGTCCTCTGCTTTCACCGGATTTCGGATGTCTGGTAATCGGAGGCGCACACAGAGGCCAGGTGCGTCCAGCCGTCCCTCGGGGCCGCCGTTCCGTCTTCTAGCACGTGTGTCCCTGTTTCTCCCGGAGTGTCTCCACTTGGCTTCTCGTGGTCCTTCCCAGCGCAGCCCTCCAGCATGTGAATAAACGTGCCCCCACCAGCGCCCCCGCTGGCACTCCTCCCGTGTGGCTGTGTCCCCCGGGGAGGGCCCTACACCCCGGTGTCCGGAGCGGCCAATACGTTTATACTCGGAGTCGTTTTGTACGTTGAAATGTAATCCATTTTCTTAATGGATCTAACAGGAGACAGTTTGCCTCGGCGGCTCCCAAACACACAGTTGCTTTAGTGCAAACACGTCTTTGACCTGAAGTCACCCTTTTTCTGATACTGTCTTGGGTTCGGAGTTCCGGCGTCTTTCCGGGCCCGGTTCGCGGGGACTCATCTTTAGGCTCCTCGTTAACTGGAGACGCCCCTCGGTAGGTGACAGCACCCGTGTTTTACGTCTGCGCCGTCACGTTCGCAACTACGGTGGCGCTCGCTCCGTCTGCTCTCAGAATCTCAGCCCTTCAAACGGGCACCATTTTAGATTCTCACGAAGACGCTGGCACCCGGCATGTCACCGCGGCGCCCACCAGGTCCCAGGCTTTACTGGCGTTGCCCTGAACGTGCCTGAGCCCCGGCCCGCAGAGCGTGTCCCCGTGGGAACCACGGCCCCCGGCCCGCAGCCCCTCGCCCTCCGCTTGCTGGCTTGTTAGCGACCTTGCTGGCCGGCTTTCCGCCCTCCTCGCTGACGCCTTTGGCGTTGCTGTGGCCGCGAGGATGAGACCCGGGTGGAGGCTGCCTCCTGACCACCAGGGCCTTGAACCTTTGCATTCGGTCTCACAGTAAAAACATTTACCACCGAGAATATGTTGTTCCTTCTTTGACATTGTTATTAAAATGGAGGCGACAACCAAGACAGTCACCTCTTAAGTGGGCGGACGTTGAAGCTTGACCCGCCTCCCGTGCCAGTTTGTGACCCTGGCACCTGCCGTGCTCAGGAGTGCGGGCGCACACTCTCTGGTTCGTAGGAGGACGAGTCTGGGTTTGGGACTGCGGCCCCGCCGGCTCGCTCCAGCCCAGGCCGGCGTGCGAACCCTGCTCCCTCCATCAGAGGCACCCGCGTGCAGGAGCGGACGTGCTCCCTGGGAGCCAGCCCTGACCCGGCGGCCCTGGGCCTGCCACTCCCGTCCCCGCCTGTCCCCGCGCTCTGGCCCGCACCCCCGTGAAAACCCAGCCTGCTCTCCCCAGGCGTTCAGTGACCAGGAGCGGAGGCGCCGGCGCAGAGCAGGGTGCCTGTCTGAGGGGGACTTAGCTGCCTGGGTCAGCGACTTTCCACACGACCGTGAACCCCAAGCCTGAAACAAACCAGAAAACCTTCCTGTGACTTACACTTGCCACGAAAACAGGCATCAGCCGTTGTGTGAATTAGCAAATATTTATGTTAAATAAAAACTAGTTTCATATCATACATATTTACAAAAACGCTGTATAAAAATACAAGTCAGTCCTTTCCTCTGGGCCTCCGCTGAGGGGGGGCCCCTCCCCTGCCGAAGCCCGGCTCCTGCCCCATAGCTGCCACCTGCCCCGGTGCGTGCCTCACCCGGGGCTGGTCCCTCACAGGTCCTGCACGCAGTCACCCGGGCGTCACTCACAGGTCCTGCGCGTGGTCACCTGGGCATCCAAAGGCCGTGCCACCCTGTCCTTAGTTTCCAGGAAACACAGGCAGAAGTGCTCCTTACTGAGGAGGGCCAGCGAGTCCCCGCTTGTGTGCCAGCACAGAGAAAGCACCTGAAAGTCACCTGGAGAAAGACAGGTGGCCAGAGGGTTGCAGGGTGAGTCCGGGGTCCCGGGGTGGGCACAGCCCCAAATCCTGCGGCCAAAGGACAGGCCTGGAGAGGCCACTGCAGCCCCCAAGCTCCACTCAGGTGGCGTCTCTGCGTCCTATCAGAGCAGGCCTGCCAGGTGTGGTGCTGGGGACGGGCCTGCAGTGTGCCCGGGGTGCCAGCTGCCACTGACCATGCGCCTGAGGCGGGAGACCCACGGGCCGTGTCTGGGCCGCCGTCAGCGCCCCGCACTCACCCTCGCCGGGCACCTGCACCGACACGCAGCCCGCCGGCGACCACAGGTACACCCTGCCGCCTCCCGTGCAGATGGCCAGCCGGGGCTGCTGCGGGTCCCACTGGAAGGAGCGCACCGGGGACAGCTGCTCCAGCACCACGAAGAGCCGCAGCTTCTGCACGTCCCAGATCCAGACGGCGTTCGGGACGCTGTCTGAGGGGGAAGCACGGACACCCTGCTCCCGTGTTCCCCCCGAGACGCACACCGAAGGGCAGGCCGCGGGCCCTGGGGACACTGCTGCTCTGGGGCCTGCAAGCTGAACCCCCCACCTCCCGGGCTTAGAGCCCATGAGGGCACGTGGGGCGGGTTTTACAGCCCTTAGGAAATGTAAGCCCCCTTCCCGCGTGAAGCAGGCCCGTGGTGACGCCTGGACTCTGCTCTTTGCCAGAGAGGCGGGCGGCAGAGGCGCCGAGGCACCGCGTCCCAGTGGGGGACACGGCGTGTCCGGGAGGCCCGTCCCCTGGGCTTCCGCGCACTGTCTTTGTGCCCGGGCACCAGAGGAAGCAGCGAGAGGGCACGAGAGGGCACGGCCTGGCAGCGCGGCCACTGACCGTTCCTCGTCGCCAGGAAGTAGCTGTCCGGGCTGAAGGCCAGCGCGCCTATGCCGATTTTCGGGTTCGCTCTGTCGGCGGCGGGCTTCAGGGTCTGTAAGGAGACTGGCGTGGGGGCGATCTCGTCTAGAACATGGAAAGGGAGGACACGCTGCAGCCTCAGCTCGGCCATGCATGTCCCGGGTGCCACCGTGGCCACCACCCTCCTTATCGTGGACAAGAGCCGCTCGGCCACGGTTCAGACGAAGAGCGGACCTCACGCTAACCGGCCGAGGCAACAGTCTACGGAAACAGAGGTTTAAGGGGACCTGGGCATGGCGCCAGGAGCCTGCGGGTGGGCCGGCGCCCCGAGCGCCCCGAGGCGGGGTCTGTGTAGGGGAGAGGCCGCGTCTGAGCGGGCAGGGGCGCGTGGCAACTCTGTGCCTTCCCCCGTTTTCCCACACATCTAAACTGCTCTAAGAACAGTCTTGGAAGACCCATCATCAACCCTACAGCGAAAGGCTGTGCCGGCCGGGTCCAGGTGCCCGTCTGGTGTGTGTGAGCGGGGCTGGGTGAGGACACGCCTGGACGCTGTCGAGACGCCCCCCTTCCCCCCCGGCCCCGGCTAGCGATCCCTGGTGGAAGGGTGCGGGCTGGGAGGTGTTGTGAGAAAGGGAACCGAGGGGCACCCCCCTGCCACTGCTCACACTTGGTCTCCGTGGGGGGGGCTGCGCCGGCCGCTGCTCTGGGTGGGGGGAAGGCCAAGCGGCCCAGTGCCGGCCGCGGGTTCTTCTCGGCTTCCTTGTACACAACCTGGAAGGCATGACAGTCCTGCTGCCGCTCCCGGGGACGGACAGACACGCCGGGCTCCCACGTGGGTCCCATGCCCCTCGGCGGCGGCGTGCTGGCTGTGGGTTGATGCGCGGCCAGCCGCTTGCCAGGGAGCACACACAGGCATCTCCGTGGTGCCAAGGACAGACGCGGGTCCCGGGAACAAGGCGGCATCTGTGTCCTGAAGCCTGATGGCCCCGTGACGCCGTGGAGGTGAGGGGGCCCGCCTGCCCCCTGGCCTCGGAACGAGCCCGGGCCGCGGGCCGTGAGGGCAGAGCAAACCCTCCGGGGGAGGCCTGCGGGGGTCGGCCTGCGGGGACTCGCCTCCCGCAGCCATGGCTCCCGTCGCCTGCTCCTGCCCCCAGGCCTCCAGCCGGGCTCCACCTCGGGACTCCGCCTGCGCCTCGCCTCCCCAGCTGTCCCCCCTTCCCGTCCCCACGGCGCCTGCAGCCCTGCTCCTGCCAGGCCCCCTCGTGTTTCTCGCACGTGGGCGAGCTCCCCAAGGCTGGGGTCTGTCTCCTGCTGCCCCCTCCCCCTGCCCTCGCGGTGCCCACCTCGGGACCTCTGCACTTCCTGTTCCTGCTGCCTGAGCTGCTCCTCCCTCAGATTCCGGATCACTTCTTCCTGCCGTCTGACCCCATGACCCCCCGGCGGGGTGGCCGTCCCTGCCCGCCCCAGGGATACCCGCCCCCCACTTCTCAGGTCTGCCCCTCCAGCCCCAGCTGCTCAGGGCTTGTGGGTGAGGGACCCTGGTTACTCGGGAGGGACCGACCCGAGAGTGACCCGTCTGGGGAGTGGGGAGGGCAGGGCAGGGGCACCGCTTCGAATCGTCTGGGGATTGTGGACGGGACAACAGAGACCACAGGGAGAGTCCAGTGTTTGAAATGTTACTGTAATAGGAGTTTCTGGCGACGTGAGTACCGACGTCACCCCAAATACGTTTCCACCCTCCTTCCCCGGTGTGGCTCAGAAGGAAACATGACCTCCAGACTTACTATTTTGGGATTATTAATGGTGGCTGGGTGTCCAAACTCTGTGAGCATCTTCCAGGTCACGTGATTGAGAATGCGCACCTGAGGCAGAGAATGTGCGTGAGGCCCCGGCGGGCACGGTGCCCCCAGCACAGGCGCGGGCACTGCGCCTCCTCACCTTCCCGTCGTAGCTCCCGACAGCCAGGAACTGACTGCTGGGGCTCCAGGCCACGGACTTGACGCCCAGGGACCACTCGTAGGCACAGTATGCAGATAAGAGCCGGCCGTCCAAGGAGTAGAGCAGGACCTTGTACTGCAAGGGGCGGGGCGGCGGCTGACACTCACCCTGACCTCAGCACCGACGGACGCAGCCGACGGACGCAGCCGACGGCCAGTGGGAGGTCGGGAGGAAGCCGGGTGCGGCGGGACGGGCCCTCCCACCGAGGGGACGGCAGGGACCACGGCCGAACACGTAAGGACTCTCTGGTCAAAGGGCTGCCACTCGGCATCGAACCCCGGTGAGCTGACCAAGCCCCCACATTCAGAAAGCATCAGGCAAACACACAGGGCCGACCTGGGCGCCCGTGTACCCGCAGGCAGGTGTCCCCCCCTCACCGCCCCGGGGACCTCCAGGCAGGTGTCCCCCCCCCCACCGCCCCGGGGACCTCCAGGCAGGTGTCGTCCCCCTCCCCCCCAGTACCTCCAGGCAGGTGTCCCACACCGCCAGCACACAGCCGTTCGGGGCCCACTCGATCCCCGCCAGGTCCTGGGTCTCCGTATCAAAGTGCTTCCAAAAGCAAGACAGAAGCCGATCACACGTGAAAGCGCTTTCTTGGACAAATACACACTTTATCACTGACGTTCTGACCGCACCTAGTATTTGATCTCCTTGTACAGAAACGGGCGGCGCTATCCCATCCTGTCCGGTCACTCAGCTCCTGCCTGAGCACGGAGGCGGCCCCGGGCTGGCCAGCAGGCGGTGGAGCCCACCGGGCAGCACAGGGCCCGGCACCGCTGGCTGAGACGGGGCTCACGCTGCCCCCCACCCCCCACCCCTGTCCCTCCCTCTCCCCGCCTGGCTCAGCCTCACTCCTGGAAGATGGGCCTCCTCTGCTCCGTTAGAAGGGGCACCGCCAGGCCTCAGGGCTCTCTGCACCCACACTGCCCGCGGAGGTCAGCCGGGCCAGGGGGGGCTCCGCACACCCGGCCGGGCCCCTGGAGGCCGGCCCAGAGCAGACGCTCCTGACGCAGCCACACTCAGCAGACAGCGCGGCCCCGACAGGACAGCGGCTCACACGGGGGGCCTGTCACCTCCGCCGCACACCAGGCGGCCCCCTTTCCCGGGCGTGCCCTGGAGCAGTGAGCCCTCTGCCGCGCACCCTCCCGAAGGTGCCCGCCACCCCCCACCCCCACCGGCGGGCGGCAGGCGCCTCTCACCCGCAGGAGCTGCCAGTCGCTACAGACGAAGACGCTCACGTGGTCCTGGCAGTCCCGCCGCTCTGCCAGCGCCATGTAGCGGCCATCCTGGGTGAAGGTGATCCCTGCGGGGCCAAGGGAGAGGGGGACTCAAGGGCGACTCACGGGGAGCTTTCTGGGAGGGGCAAGGGGCTGGGAGGGAGGGGAGAGACAGGGAGGGATGGGGAAGGACAGGAGGGACAGGTGCCCGCAGCCAGAGGAGCAGAGAGCGAGAGCCCATGGGACCCTCGGTCTCGGTCCAGCAGCCTGGCTGGGCGGCTCTGGGCTCACCAGCTCCGGGCTCATCCCAGATCCCTGACGGGCAAGGGGTCCGAGAGAAAACCAAAGGGACTGGACCCGGAGAAGCACAAAGTGTTACTGAAAATGCTGCTCGTTAAGGACTGTCATTTTCGGGGCGCCTGGGGGCTCAGCTGGTTAAGGGTCGACTTCAGCTCAGGTCATGATCTCACAGTTTGTGGGTTCGAGCCCCGCGTCGGGCTCTGTGCTGACAGCTCAGACCTTGGACCTGCTTCGGATTCTGGGTCTCCCTCTCTCTCTGACTGTCCCCCCCCTCAAAAATAAATAAACGTTAAAAAGAAATTTTAAAAAAAGGACTGTCATTTTTACAAAATAAATCCTAGGGAACTCAGCTAGTTTGTCCACTTCCCATTATGCCTATTTTTTCTTTTAATGTTTTTATTTATTTTTGAGACAGAAAGCAAGCAGGAGCTGGGAGGGGGACAGGGACTGAAGTGGCTCCGCCCCAACAGCAGAGAGCCCGACGTGGGGCTTGAACCTATGAGCAGCGAGATCCCGACCCGAGCTGAGGCCGGCCGCTCGGCCAACTGAGCCATCCAGGCGCCCCAACTTCTTATTTGTACTTCTGAATTACTTGCGAGAAGAGAACATTCAGGTACGAGTTTAGAAATAAACTTTGGCTGAAAAAGTCAAACTATGGCTCCCACTTCTGGCCGCAGGCCGCAGCTCACGCTTCAGGAGCTGAAAGAACACATTAGGTGCGTTGCTTCCACTCGGGAAACGCGCAGGTCATCCAGAGAGACAACAATATTCAGGTTACAATCACGAAATCAATGCACGGCTGCAAGTTCTAAACTGCTGACGGCCACAGAACAAGTGTGACAAACAGTCACGTTCTATAAGGTTCCGTCTCCTTCTCGTCTCAAGGACACATCCCTGCCACTCCACGATGCAGGGTGGGCACCCCGCTAGTCCTCCGGGTCCAATCAGGTCCTGTGGGGCCGGGCTGGGCGGGCCGGCTCCCTCTCCCCTGCACAGAGCCCCACAGAGCTGGCCAACAGGAGGCTGGGGGCCTGCCGTTCAGAACTGGAAGGTTGGTGGGGGGGTGTCCGGGGACACATCAACCGAAGGGACCCGAGCCCCAGCCCTACGGCGGGGGGGGGAAGCACACGTCGTCCTCCTTCTCGGAGGTCCTTTAATCCACTGCGAGTGCATCTTGAAAGGGGGGCCCTGGTCCCCTGGAGACCCCCACGGCCTAGTCCCAGACGAAGCCACAGCCGCCGGGGGACGTGGGGACAGAGGCCTGGCCCGCACGAGTTCTGTGCTCATAAAGGGGACCCCACCCCCAGCCCTGAACAAAACCACGAGGCAGCTCTCAGACGGGCCCCGGCCGACTCACCCTGCGGGCAGGCTTTAGGGTACTTGATGTAGGACACGGACTTGGTGCACAGGGACCAGACGGTTATCCGCAGCTGTGGGAGAAGGGGAGAGACAGAGTGGAGTCAGCAGTTTTAGGAAGACGCTGTTAGGTCACAGACCGGCATCGGTGACCCGGGTAAGAGGTTTCCTGAAGGACTGAAAACGGTAGGGGCGCCTGGGGGGCTCAGTCAGTTAAGCGTCCGACTTCGGCTCAGGTCACGGTCTCACGGTTTATGAGTTCGAGCCCCGCATCGGGCTCTGTGCTGACAGCTAGCTCAGAGCCTGGAGTGTGGACGGGTGAACGGTGCTCACCAGTGTTTCTAACCGGCGCTGCAGGCGCATGAGAAAAAGCTCTTCCGCCTATTTTTTGAGGCAGTTACAGGCTGTTTGCAGCACAGATGCTGAAATTTGAGGACACGGAAGGTGGAAAGGGCTGCGCACACAGCTGACAGAAAGGGCTCGTGAGCCACGCGAGCCACGGCTCAGCAGCGCGCCCCCGCTCGCTATGGAAACGCAGCGCCCTCGGGAGCACAGCGCGGGGCTACGGGAGGGGCGGGAGCGGCCCCACGGCCACCGACGCGCTGGACGGAGCAGCAGCGGCGCAGGCACATCTGCCCGCAGTGCAAGGGGAGGAAACTCGGAAGTGTTCTGAGCGCGAGGTTCAGTTCTTGCTAAACGTCCCTGGAGAAGGATGAACGATGACCCCTTCCTCACACCACACAGTCCACACGAACCCGGAACACAGCGACCAGGCGTGCGAGGGAGCGTGTGTGTGTGCACGCGCGCGCGCGCGAGAGAGAGAGAGAGAGAGAGAGAGAGAGAGAGACACAGGCATGAAAGCACTTGGCCTCGCTAACGCTCAGGACGGACAGCGGCACGGACGCAGCGGCTCTGCTGGCCTGGCAGGCACTTCGTTCTTATTTATTTTGAGAGAGAGAAAGAAAGAGAGCATGTGTGAGTGGGGGAGGGGCAGAGAGAGAGGGAGACCCAGAATCTGAAGCAGCTCCAGGCTCCGAGCTGTCAGCTCAGAGCCTGACGTGGGGCTCGAACCCACGAACCGTGAGCTCATGACCTGAGCCGGCGTCCCCCGGGTGCCCCTGGACCAGCAGTCAATTTAGACCCAGATAAAACGCTTTGGAAAGTTGGATGCCATCTTCTCTAACCAGGCAGCCGCCCAGGCTGCCCCCGACACAGCGCTTCAGCATAGGTCACGTACAATATGCGCTCGGCGACGCGGCCCCAGCCCCCAGAACGCCCAGCAGCAGCAGATCGGCGGGACGAGTGTGGGGTGACCCCCCGTCGAGGAAGGCAGAACGGGCCACACCCTCCACACGGCCGAGCCGAAGGAGCGTCAAGGGGAGCAGAACCACCCAGAACAGAGTACGGATCCCTGTCAACAAACTTGAAACACATGCAAACCGAACAACAGTGTGTACGCTTGTGCGTGTGTGCCTGTGTACACACACACACACACACACACACACACAACACGAAGAAAAGCAAGAACTGATGAAGAAAGGATGCAGGTCTGTCCTGCCTCTGCGGGCCCCACGGGCGGCCCTGCTCCAGGCCCAGGCGGGCGCGCAGGCTCCCCTCATTACACTCACGGAACCCCGTGCAAAGGGCCTGCGGTTCCCTCGTCACGTTTGCGTCCGGGAGGCGGGAAGCCCCGGGCACATGCCCATCTGGACGCTGGATCCTGGAGTCCTAATCATGAAGACTGTGAGGCAAGGCGGGGTAAAGAGTTCACCGCCTCCAAAACCTTTCAGGTCATCAACATCTTTCAAAGGCCAACGTGTGGGGCGCTGGGTGGCTCAGCGCATTAAATGTCTGACCCCGGCTTTCAGCCCAGGTCGTCTCTCTCGTGAGATTGAGCCTCTCATTGGGCTCTGCACTTAGCACGGAGCCCGGTTAAGACTCACTCTCATTCTCTCATTCTCTCATTCTCTCATATTCCCTCTCCTCTCAAATTAAGAACGAACGAACGAATGAATGGATGGAAAGTCAGCGTGCGCACCGCAAGGACACCGAGAGCCCCCGCGTCCGCTCGGCCGCCAGCCGCCTGGGTCGGCAGACTCCAGATTTGAAGCAGGTTTTAAAACTGAAACAGAAGGTGTGTGAAGCCCCAGGGCCGCGCAAGGCAGTGAACGCAGCCGTGTGCCCTGGGATACAGGACACACACCCGACCCAGATGCCACCAACCTGAAAAACGACCCGGATGACACCCCACGGGGTCGCTCCGCACCCTCACGGCCAGGCACAGACGCGGGCCCTCTCCGCAGCGTCCGCGGCCTGCGGGGCCAGGCTCCCGCGGGCACCTGGCAGCCCAGACCTGGGACGGCCCTCGGGGGGCTCGGCCCACACCCTGGCCCGAGACGACCCCTCGAAAGGCACATCATTAAAGGGATTTGTGCGTTTCTCTATATCTGAAAACAGCGCTGGCACCGGAGCCCCTGAACCCCAACACCTGACGTGTGCGTGCCCAGTTCCCTAACTGTGCGTGTGCGACACGCTCGCGTCCCCGAGCCGCCCCGGATCTGTCACCACACCCGTGGCATGTGGGGCCCGGCAGCGCAGGTGGCCCGGAGGGAGCCGTGAGGGACCGGGACGGAGCAGAGCCCGACGGTCACGGGTCAGGCGTCCTAAGGACGTCGCGTCGATCATACTGAATTCGTCCCCCACTGCTGGAGCAAAGGACCTGCTTAATTCTTAAGGCCTGTCATTCAACACTCACTTCACTTCTCTTTAACCTGGGCAAACATCACAGAACACCACCACAGGCTGAGCACACCGGCCAGCTTAGGGCACACCCTTCAAAAAGTGTACGGGCGTCTACATGCGTATATGTCCTAAAGGGACACCTCGTCCCCACACCCCGCCCACCTCACGGCTCCCCGGCCGCCCCGCACTCACGTGGAACTCGGT